>BDDC01000212.1:0-29793 GCA_001662425.1 Chlamydomonas sphaeroides | reverse complement strand
AGGTGCTCCGCCACCCGGGCAGCTTTGAGGAGTACGGCAGCCGCCTGGCCGCAGCCGCGCCCGCCATCTTGCAGCACTGCTGCGCCGTGGCGGCGCAGGCGCTGCCGGCCAGCGCCACGGCCGTGCAGGCGGTGGTGGTGCGCGGCTGTGTGCAGCTGATCGCCTGGGCTCGCGGCCTCAAGCCGACGCTGCCCATGACAGCTGACGCCACTGCCGGCCAGGGCCTGCTGCCCGCAGCCAGCCTGTCGCAGCTGCTGCCAAGCGCCGAGAGCGTCAGCGGGGTAGCAGTCCAGGAAGCAGACGCGGCCGAGGGCCCAGCCACCGTGCGGCTGCTGGGGCTGTCGCCGCCAGTCCTGGCCCTCCCGAGCCCCAGCGCCGCCCCTCCGGCCGGCCTCCGCCTGACGCTGGACAGCCCCGCACCGCAACGCACCCGCCTGCTAGTGCTCAGCGGCGCCGATGGCGGTGGAAGCTGCGGGCGGGGGACGCTACTGGCGGAGTTCTCCGTGCAGCTGAGTGGCGGCGTGCAGGAGGTGGAGCTGGGCCCGGAGGAGGTGGCGCGCCTGCTGGAAGCGGCAATCCAGGAGAAGGTGGGGCGTGGCGATTGGGTTCCGGGCTGTAGGTCATCAGGGGCATGGCAGGGAACCGCCAGCTCAGGAGAGATCAGCTTCTGACATGATTTCCGCACTGCTGCCCCTCCCAGGCCACTCCCTCGTCACCGGCCCGCTCGCTGCAGCTGATGCTGGTGCCGCCCGCGCGCGACAGCAGCACGAGCAAGGGCCAGGGCCAGGGCCAGGAGGGAGCCGACCAAGAGCTGCCATCCGGTCCGCTGCTGCACTTTACGGCGCCGCTGCTGCTGCTGCCGCCCGCCGCGGCGGCCGAGATGGCGGCACCGTGGGAGCGCATCGTCTGTCAGGTCAGAGCGACGGGCGGCCAGCCTCAGGAGGTGTGGCTGGTGCATTTTGCGCCGCTGCTTGGGGACCTGTCGTACGTGGTGGAGGCGGCGGAGGCGGCAGCCGCTGGGCTGGGCGCGCCGCCGCTAGCAGGCGATGCGATTACGGTGGCGGCTAAGCTGGCGGCGTACCTGCGCGGCGCTGGCCTAGCCGCCGCCGCTGAGCTGGTGAAGGCGGCCGCGGCCATTGCTGCCGCGCCCGCCCAAGTCAGACAGATGGCCAGTGGGGATGACAGGCCGCCACGCGATCCAAGCGAGGCCAGCACAAGCTGCTATAGTGACGACGCTGCCAGCGACACTCAACCGCAGCCTCTGCCAGTCAGCCCACGCGCCTCGGACCTGCTGCGCGGCTTCCGGCCGGCCGGCCTGGAGCAGCGCTTTCGCGCCTGGCGCGCGCAGGGCCTGGCCCGCTCGGTGCTGTGGCTCTCCGCCATCCTCGCGCAGCCGTACCTCCTGGCCGTCATCCGTACCATCCGGCTGGGCAACCCCCACGCGGCCTCCTTCACCGTGCTGATGGCCATAGAGCTTCTGTCCGAGGTTGTCGCCTTCATCGCACTCCGCTTGGCCTGGCGCGGAGCCCTGCAACGCAACTCCCGCAGCGGCGATGGCAGCAGCGATGCCGCGGCAGCGGCGGCCCTCACCGCCTACGAGGCTGCCGCTGTCGCCGCACCGCTGCTGTACGCGGTGTCAGTTGCCGCTGCCCTCTCCGGCCTTCTTCCCGCCGATGACAGCCTTATCGACGACGACGGTGCCACTGGGGTCATGATCTTCTTCCGCGGTGTGCTGATGCCGCTGTGCCAGCCGCTGGGCCTGCGGCGCTGCCTGTCGCTGCCGGCGCTGCTCATCCACGGAGGCACCGAGGCCTTCACCCTGGTCGCCATCCGGCCTAGCTTGAGCTGGGGCCAGGTCCTGATGGCTGCTGGCGGCGTGAGGGCGCTCGCCTCGGCTACGACGGCGGCCGTGGACTGGTGGACTCGCCGGCGCTTTCTCCTAGCAGTGCGCCATCAGGAGCGGCATGGGGCCGCCGGCGGAGCTGCCGGCGGCTTCCAGAAGGCTAAGCAGGCGTAAGGCGCTAAGGCAGCTGAAGCTTGGGCATGGTGCTGTCGGCTAGGGTTCATCTGAATAGCTGTTGGTCATGGCTGGTCTTAGAGCAGTTGCTTGGCATGGGAGCGCGGGCTGGGGCGGGTATAGAAGCTGAACTTCAAGCTTGTACGTATGCATTCCTAAACACAAGGTGCAACGCATGCCAGGGACCGCTGAGTTCCGCTCGTGTGTTATTGTTATCACATGCGCACATCCGTGGGCGCGGTCACCGCGTGCTGGGCAGCATGTGCACGCGTCGTGGCGCTGGGGGCGGGCGCATGTACTGGGCGCTATGGGTCTCGTCCTTTTCATGCCAATGTGCCCTGATATCATTGCTGCCGCATTCATGCGCGGGCCTCGATCACCAACGTGCTGAGATGCAACCACCGAGCCGGCTTGCATGTGGCTTCCCTGCTGCTCTTGTGGGTCTCCCGGTCAAACACAATCTCCCCGGAGTGTGCGTGCTGTTCTCTTGGGTGAGGCAAGGGTGGCTGTGCTGGGTGCGCAGGATGGCCGGCGTGTACGTTATGTAGTGCGGCGCGTGCGGCGGAGCCCGGGCCGGATGCTGACATGTTGAGTAGTGCCGCGTGTACGCCTCAGAATTGGCCAGCACGAGTATGTCGTTGTTTGGAGCCTGCCTGCGATGGCGATTCGTGACTGCATATCGGTTGCTGCGTGGGTCGCAAATGCCCCGCGCGCTTGGGGGGGTCGTGGGCCGCCGAGGCCGCTGAGCAGCCGAAGGGCAGAGCGGGCCATGTTTGCTATCCAACTAACAATATGAGACACAGAACTCAAGTCACTGTAAGTTGCTCTGTTGTCGCAAGGCAGCGTCACGGCAATGAGGGCCATGCGCCGCAGGCACGAGCACTGCGCCGGCGTACGTGCGCCGACCGTCGAGGCACCGCGGCATGCGGCAATGTGGGTCCGGCCGCCCGATGACGTGTAGCACGCGACCCCGAGTAGCAGCGGAAGACACGGCAGACAGTATGCGGCCGGCGCAGGCCATGGTAGAAGAAGAAAATTTGTCACGCCGACGCCAGGTTTTGAAAAGGGAGCCGGTAAGTGTAAGCTATACGTGACATCCGCCGACAGCTTTGTCTTGCAGTTAGGGCCCATTGAGCAGTATGGCAGGCGCCCTCATCGCTGTCAGCCCCTAGCCGCTAACAATGCGGTGTACAGGGGAGGCATTCTAAAGCTCGTGACGGGATCGCGAAGTCCGCTTACCGTAGTCAGTCCAAGGCGCGCTTTGCCGAGCAGACCCGAACATCACATTGCTCGCAATGCCTTCAGTTGCACACAGCGCCATGCCAAGCAGCGAGAGCCGCACATTGCATCACCCAACGTCTGCAACCGGTGCCGCGGAGGATGGCGCGACCCGCGGCGTGCCGGCAGCCGCGCCTAGACCACTGCCACCCGAAAGCGCTGCTGCAGCAACTCGCAGCAAGGACCGCGGCGCTGGTGGCAAGGGCGGCGCGGCGGCCGGTCTCAGAATCGGCGCATTTGCCGCCCGCGGGCGGTTCGCATCCGACCTGGCCGGCGCGCTGCTGATGGTTGCTCTGCAGTTCACGTACGCTGCCGGCTTGGCGGACTTTGGCGGAATGGCCTGCGAGGAGCAGCGCGGTGCCGGCCTGCTGCTGCCCGGCTTTCCCTGCGACAGCGCCATGCCGTGGCGGGTGAGCGCGAGCTGCCGACCACACCTGAAAGCTTGGCGCTGCATGCGAGCCGTTCGCGCGGGTGCGACCAACGCGAGAATCCATCTGCTCGAGGACGCCGACGTGACAGCCCCGCCGCACCGCAGTCGCGCCGAAGCCCCGAACCCGCCCTCACACCCGCCCAACCCCTGTCCCATGCAGGTCCTGCACATGCTCATGCGCTACCCCTGGTCAATGATGGCGCGGCCGCTGCGCATGCGTGACTGGGGTTGGTTCGCCGGCGTGCTGGACTTTGCTGCTGTGGCGGTGCTGATGCTAATGCTGCTTCGCGCGCCGCGCGAGGGCCGGCTGTGGCGGTGGTGGAGCAGGTGAGTGACGGCGCAGGCGGTAGGAATGGCCGCTGAGCGCTGACGTGCGAGCTGCAAGGGGCTGCTTGGTACCCGCGCACGCTCGCACCGCTTGGCGTGTAGGTGCAGGCGTCTGTTGACGGCCCAGCTTCCTTCCGCGCCGCTCTGCCCCAGGCACCGCGACCTGGTGCTGGCGCTGCACTGGCCCGCGGTGCGCTCCCTGGTGCCCGCCCTCACCTTTCTGCTGCTGCCGCGGTCCGCCTGGCCGCAAGCGGGCCTCGCGGCGTACACGGCCGCAGTTGTCAGCCGGCCGTGGGTGGACGCTGCGTATGTGGGGTGCTGCGATTGCATCCTGCTGGTAAGGCCGGTCGGGGTGGGGGAGGGCAAAGCAGGCAAGAGCTTACGAGCCTTGTTTGAAGGGGAAGCCCAGACCGCGGCCCTCGACTCCCTGGTGCCCCGCAGCTCCGCTGGCCGCTGCCGCCGCTGCTGGGCGCCCTCCACGCGGCCACCGCCTTCGGCCTCTCACACTTCGTCGGCCCCACGCTCCTGCTGCACCTGCCAGCCTCCGCCGCCGGAGCCCAGCCCGTCCTCCTCAGCCGCATGCCAATCGGCAGCCAGGCGCTGATCATGCTTGCCTACGTGGCCTTGCCGCTGGCGGTGTCAGCCATGGCAGAGGTCCGGCTGCGGACCAGCTACCGCCGCACAGTGGGCAGCACCAGCTCGCAGCGCCATGCCAGCGGCAGCAGGTTGACCGCGCCGCTGCGGACCGTGCCTTGGCAGGCAAACACCGCCGCGGCGCCAGCCGGCCCAGCGCTGCCGCCACTGCCGCGCTACCAGGCGGTGACCAGCCTCAGCGTTGCCTCCTTGAAGGTGGGGTAGGGCAGCCTTCTATTTAAGGGTCCCGTGCTTGTGGTTGGGTCACGCAGCTGTAAAGCAGGCCGCCGCCACAACAGGCCAGCATGGTGCAGCGCCAATGCAGCCGCGCACACGCCGCGTCATGGAGTGCCCTGATCCTGTCTCCTCCTCAGGTGCTTCGCCACCCGGGCAGCTTCGAACAGTACGGCAGCCGCCTGGTCGCAGCCGCGCCCGCCATCCTGCAGCGCTGCTGCGCAGCGGGGAAACATGCGCTGACAGCTGGCGCCACGGCCGTAAGGGCTGTGGTGGTTCGCGGCTGCGTGCAGCTGATCGCCTGGTCCCGCGGCCTCAAGCCGGCCCTTGCCGTAACAAACGGCGCAGACGTCTCAGCAGCTGGCCAGGCTCTCACGGCGGCCAGCCTGTCGGAGCTGCTACCCAGCGCCAATGACGTCAGCGGGGTGGCGGTGCAGGCGGCGGAGGCGGCCGAGGGCCCAGCCACCGTGCGGCTGCTGGGGCTGTCGCCGCCGGTCCTGGCCCTCCCGGGCCCCAGTGTCGCCCCTCCGGCCGGCCTCTGCTTGACGCTGGACAGCCCCGCACCGCAGCGCGCCCGCCTGCTGGTGCTGAGCGGCAGCGGCAGCGGTGGAGGCAGCGGCCGAGGGGCGCTGCTGGCGGAGCTTTCCTTGCAGCTGAGTGGCGGCGTGCAGGAGCTGGTGCTGGGCAAGGAGGAGGTGGCACAGCTGCTGGAGGCGGCCACGCAGGAAAAGGTGAGGCGAGGGGCCGGCTGGGCCCTAGCTTTGCCACGTAGGATCAGGTCCGGAAGGGGCGATGCCGCTTGGCCAGCTCTGGTCGTGTCGGGAGGCCTCAAGATGTACCGCCCATATGCTGCGCTTTCCTTCCTGCAGGGGCCCTCGTCACCGCCGGCCCGGTCTCTGCAGCTGGTGCTGGTGCCGCCCGCGCACGTCGACGACGGCGGCCAGGGCGAGAGCGATCCTGGTCCGCAATTGCCCTCCGGTCCGCTGCTGCACTTGACCGCGCCGTTGCTGCTGCTGCCGGCCCCCGCGGCGGCCGAGATGGCCGCGCAATGGGAGCGCATCGCGTGCCAGGTCTCGGCGGCCGACGGCCAGCTCGAGGAGGCATGGCTTGTGCACGTTACGCCGCTGCTGGAGGACCTGTCGTACGTGGTGGAGGCGGCGGAGGCGGCAGCCGCTGGGCTGAGCGCGCTGCCGCTAGGAGCCGATGCGATCACGGTGGCGGCCAAGCTGGCGCCGTACCTACACGGCGCTGGCCTAGCCGCCGCCGCTGCGCTGGTGCAGGCGGCGGCGGCCGCTGCGCTCATGGAGCGGGCTGCCGCCGCTGACGCCCCAGGCCAGGTCACGCAGGTGGCCGGTGGGGGCAGCAGCTTCCCGCACAGCGCGTGCGAGGGCCGCGCAAGCTGCTCAACCGACGACGCTGCCAGTGACGCTCCTCCACAGCCCCTGCCAGTCAGCCCACGCGCCCGGGACCTGCTGCGCGGCTTCCGGCCGGCCGGCCTGGAGCAGCGCTTTCGCGCCTGGCGCGCGCAGGGCCTGGCCCGCTCGGTGCTGTGGCTCTCCGCCATTCTCGCGCAGCCGTACCTCCTGGCCGTCATCCGTACCATCCGGCTGGGCAACCCCCACGCGGCCTCTTTCACCGTGCTGATGGCCATAGAGCTTCTGTCCGAGGTTGTCGCCTTCATCGCACTCCGCCTGGCCTGGCGCCGCTGCCACAGCAGCAGCATTCCGGCAGTCGCACGGGCCCTGGCCGCTTTCGAGGCCGCTGCCGTCGCCGCTCCGCTGCTATATGCCGCTGCCCTCGCCGCTGGCCGCACGGGATTGCTGACCGTTGACAACAGCCTGGTCAACGATGGCGGCGTCACAATCTTGGTAGTCATCTACCGAGGGCTGCTCATGCCGCTGTGCCAGCCGCTGGGCCTGCGACGCTGCCTGTCGCTGCCAGCTCTGTTTATCCACGGAGGCACGGAGGCCTACGCCCTGGCCACCGTCCTGCCAGAGCTCAGCTGGTTTGGAGTCCTCATGGGTGCAGCGGGCATCCGGATATTCGCAGCGGCCACAACGTCGGCCGTGGACTGGTGGACGCGCTGGCGCTTCCTGGCAACGCTGCGCTCGCAGGCGCGGCTGGCGGCGACCGTAGGTGGCGCTGGTGGCTTCCAAAAGGCCAAGCAGGTATAGCGCAGCCTGCGGGACACGGGTGCAGTTGGTGGGGACTAAGTGCAGTTGGTTGAGACGAGTGCTTGTATGGTCAAGGCGTTGGCCACAGCTTAGGGGGAGGCCTGGCGGTTGTGGTGGATTGGGGACTAACTTGGGGACTCACCACTGGTGTCCAGGACAGCCCCCAGGACCAACCAAGGAACAGGGAGCCACTGCCCGGCGGGCATAGCGCGTGTGGGGCCCAGTGGGTGCCAGGCTCCCGCTAGGGTTGACGGTGGCCACCTTGGTCAGGATGTAACATAGTGCGTTGCGCTCTACATAAGACCACCTCCGACCCTGACGGCTATCATCAGCGCAGCAGCACACGGCGGCACTTGAAGGTTGCTGCGTCGTGACAAATCATAGCTCATGGGCTCTGGTGGGCGAAGTGGTGTACAGCGTCCGTTTTCTACCCGTCTTTTCTTAACATATCAAAGGAAGTGGCGCCCCATCCGACAAAGGGAGGATGCCGTTCGCAGGGCTTGCGCTTGCCCATGCTTGCCCCAGTTGCTGTGTAAACCAGACGCTACGTGGTGTAGGGACAGCCCTCTCAAATAGCAAATAGCGCACCTCATGTGTGCTCTCTGCAGATACCGCAGCCGAGAACAGACTGGCGGAGTCCCACGCTCCAGACTGCAGCCGCATGTTGTCGCATTGACACTTTTAGGGCAGCCTATGCAAAGCGATGTAAGTGTTGCTGCTCATGCTTGCACATATCGTAAGTAATCGTTGCGAATCTGAGCCGCAACGTCGAGCGAGGATTGTGTGCAACAGCTGCAGCTGCAGTCCAGTCCGCATCGTGTTGTTGATTTACGTTATGCTGAGAGGCGGCAGAGAATGCCGCGGTGACTCGGGCTGAAGCTGCGCTGCTGAATGTGAAGCGAACCGGTTTGGATCGCTTTTGGATCCACTGTGCCGGCTTCCCGCCAACCTGCGGCGAAGGCATACAGGCGCGTACGTACCTCTCGCCTTATCCCGATGAGGACCCTGTTGGCTCACGGCAGAGCGCCGACGAAGCGCTGGCAGCCCGAATCCCAAGCCCGAGCTCAGGCGTCAGGGCGCCAACGGGGCGCCAGAGGCCAGGAGGCCCTCCTGCCAGAGGCCAGGTCACCGCCCGGCGTGAGCGTGGGCTGGCTGGCGGCGAACCGAGGGCCTTTGTGCTTTGAGGCATGCTATCCCCGGCCACGCCTAAGGGCACTTGCCGTCGCTGCTGCAAGGTGTCGTACCCATCCGTACTTCCGAAGCCTGAGGCGCCCAGTGGCGTTGGATGGCGTCCCGACCCGCCGAAGCACAAAGCGTTGCTTCACCTATCCCAAACTTTGCATGACAGCTGCCCTGCTGAAGCGCACCCCGAGCCCCCGATCCCACCGCCTCACGGCCGCAGCGGCAGCTTGGGCTGGCCAGCAGGCGTGCAGGCTAGCACGTGCACTGCGGTGGCCTCGCGGAGCTCTGCCGAGGAGCGACCCGGGTTGATTCCATATGTCTTTCATCACACGCTTACAGGACGTTGCCCGTATAGCCTCTCGCCAGCCAGCAGCAAGAAAACGTCATGAACGCAATGCGGTACGTGACTCCATGCGTCCTTCCTGTCACCCCCCGCACTCAGCCCAACGCCCCCAGCCTGATGTGCGCGCTGATCCTCGTCCCCTTCCCTCCTTGCCCCTGGCCCGTGCCTCACGCCTGCGCCTCGCCCTCTGCCCGCGCCGTGGGGCTCTCAATCGTCCGCATGGTCTTGAGCTGGTCCGCGCCCTCGATGGTGAAGTTCATCCGCTCCGCCTGCTCCTTCTTCTTTGCCTTGATCTTCTCGTTCACCGCGGACAGCAGCCGGTACATGACGGCCGCCGTGGGAGCGCCCTGCTCCGCGTCCCGCCCGTAGCCTTCCAGCGACACCACCACGTCCGCGTTCTCGTAGAACCGTTTCCGCTCCTCCAGGATGCTGCTCAGCTTGGCGCGCGCCACCTGCTCCATGTCCGCACCCTGTACGGCAGCGCAAGAATGCGACAGCCCACACACAAGCACACGTCAGGGAGCATGCACAGCCATGCGACCCCGACCACAATCCGCCGAACTTCCGACCCACGTGCTCAAAGCGGCGGCAGCCAATCACAACCCGCCCAAACCACCCCGACCCACATGCCGTGAATGAGCAGTGGCCCTTCCCGTCCCAAGCCGCACGCACCTCGTCGGCGCCCGCAGCC
The DNA here is from genome assembly GCA_001662425.1 of Chlamydomonas sphaeroides. Taxonomy (NCBI): domain Eukaryota; kingdom Viridiplantae; phylum Chlorophyta; class Chlorophyceae; order Chlamydomonadales; family Chlamydomonadaceae; genus Chlamydomonas; species Chlamydomonas sphaeroides. Next base: position 20,484 of record BDDC01000212.1, on the reverse strand, counting down.
AGCAGCGGCCGCTTCTCGATCCCGTCCTTGGACACGCGGCGCGCCAGCAGCTCCACGTCGCCGTTCAGCCAGCACACGACGCCCAGGTGCATGCGGCCCCAGTTCTCGGGCCGCAGCACGGCGCCGCCGCCCGTGGCGATGACCAGGTTCTTGTAGGGGGACAGCTCCTTAATGATCTGCACGGTAGGGAGGGAAGGGAGCAGGGGCTAGGCAGGAGGTAGAAGGGAGTTGGGAGCGGGGGCGCCGCTCGGCTCCTGGGTGTGCTGCGGGACAAGGAACACGTTGGGGCGCTTGGGAGGCAAAGGGAGGGGAAGAAAAGGTGCCGAGCGGGCACGAAAGGTAGTGCAGCGCGCTGCGTAGGGCGGCTGCTACGCGGACAGTGACCGAAGCCAACGCCTGGACGCGACAATCTCGATCAGAGAACGTGTAACGCGTGCCACACCAGCGGCCCAACGCCGCCACCCCACCCTGCCGCCCCGACCCGCCTGCGTCTCGCACTGCCGGAAGTAGTCCTGCCCCTCCTCCGCAAAGATCTGGCTGACGGGCCGCTTGTCGTGCGCCATCTCGATAACCGAGTCGGTGTCGAAGAAGGCGTACTTGAGGGTGTTGGCAAGCATCTTGCCCACCGTGCTCTTGCCGCTGCCCATCATGCCCACCTAGCGGGGGCAGATACGCAGGGAGGGCAGCGGAGAGAAGGGAGGCGGCAGGAGGGAGGGTGAGCTTGGGTAGGTGCAGTGCGCAGGGGAAGGGCGGGGGCGGGCCTGGGGTGACGAGGAGGTAGGGATGGTAGGAAAGCTGGGCTAGTGAAGGCTTTGGGGGGGAGGCAGGCGGCAGGACGGCAACCTCCGTCAGCACAAGGCGGCCACGGGTGACCCGCGGAACGCCGCAGCGGGACCGTCCGGCGCAGGCTGAGCAAGCGGGGGCCGTGGATCCAGGTTGCAGGCCTCGTCATCCTTCGTGCCAGTTGCGACGGCAGCACGGGCGTACTAGCGTCGGCCAAGCCGCCAATACCCGCCATGCCTTTCGTGCACGGGCACACCGTGCCTCCCGTGTGCCTACACCAACCCGGCGTGCGCCTGCAAAACCCCAGCCTGCGCCCGCCAAGACATGTGAGGGTGTTGCTGGTGTCGCACCGCATCTCACAGACCGAACTCCGCTACGCCTTGCCGCGTTGACCTGCCCTCGTCGCTGGCAGCGCAATCATGGCTGCATACGGGCTCACCAGCCATATGCTGCACCCCTTCAGGTCCTTGTTGAGCTCGTCCGTCACCTCCTTGACCTTGTCGCTCAGCAGGTCATAGTCCTCCTCCCAGGGGTACGGGTGGCCGGGCGTCGCGCCCGTCTCCTCGGCCGCGGAGCGCACCAACACTAGCGATGGTGCCGGAGCAGCACGGCGACCCCCGACGCGAGCCCATCCACGGCTGCTAGCGCCCGATGAGGCACTCCAAGGCACGGCGGTAAAAGCAGCGTGCCGAGGAGCCGAGGGCCGCAGCAGGGCGGCGTGCGACGAGCGCTGGACCCGCGCGACTGGAGCCGCAGTGGACTGCTTCTGTAGCATTTGTGTTGTTGCCATCGTGTTATAGTTCAACGCTACGCAAGTGACCCGGCAACACGAAGCAAGTCCACAACGCTCTGCAGGCGCTGTAGGCCTAGCAGTAATGAAGTAAGCAGACACGACTTCCACTATTTGTAACAGGTAGGGCAATCCTGCGTGCCTTCATCGGGTCGCTTCCCTCGCTTGCCGCTCGTCTTCCTGATGCAGCGCGCCTTCCGACTTAGCGCATACCTCTGACGACTCGTACTTATACTTACATTCGCTGTGTCGCGTATGTGGGCCACGACTTCTGCCAAACCGCAGAGCTGCGGTCGAATCGCGGTAGGGCTCCCGAGCCCCCTCCTCACCGTCGCCTCCAGCAAGCGGGTGCAACGAACAAGCTCAACTGCGGCGTCCTCGTCGGTGCACGTCACCGGACGGACCGCACCGGCTACCGTGCCCCATCCCTCGCCGTCCACCGCACGCGTGGACGCGGACCTGCGGGCATGGATCACAGCACACGGGGGCTACGTGCATAACGCCGTGCAGCTGGTGGACACGGCGCCATGCGGCGTTCGCGGGCTGGTCACCACGGCACCCCTGGGCCTTGAGGAAGTCTCAACGAGCTCGCTCATCGTCGTGCCAGAGGTACGGCAGCCCTCCGCTGTGCCCATGCCCGCCTGCGACGTGCAACATGCGGCGGTACATCATCCTCCAGTATCGTAGAAGCAGCCACCCTCTCACTCACGACCCCATGTCCCACAACCCAATCCACTCCACCCCGCCAGCGCCTCTACATGACATCCGCCGACGCCCGCGCCTACGCCGACCGCCTCTCCCAGCCGCGCCGCTCCAGCCCCAGCCTGCCCTTCGGCCTGCGCCTTCCCGTCGGCGCCGACCGCAGCCCGCAGCCGCTGCCCGCAGCGGCCCTGCTAGGCCTGCTGCTCGCAGCGGAGCGCAGCCGCGGCGACGACTCCACCTGGGCGCCCTACATCCGCAGCCTGCCCGCCGCGGCGCCCTGCGGCTGGGCCATGGACCGGCAGCAGCTGGCGGCGGCGCTGGCGGCGTTGGGGCCTGAGCTGACGGCCGGCTGGGAGACCGCGGTGCGCCGCGCGGGCGCCGGCGTGGAGCAGCTGGCGGAGGCGGCGGTGCGGCGCTACGGCGGCGGGCTGCCGGGCGGCGTGGGCGCCGAGGAGGTGGTGTGGGGCATTGGCCAGGTGAGCGAGACTTTGGGAGGACAAAGAGCCGTGGGGGACAGCCAAGGCAAGGCCTCCTTGCGGCGCAAACGCACGCGCGCTGTGCTTGCCCCCTCATCCACAAGCGGCCCGACGCGCGCGCGCGCCAGCATGGGATGCGGACCCAAGGTCTTAGCCCTGAAACCCTGCCCCCAATGTCATGCGCTTGACCCGTTGCTGCTCGCTCCACGCCATCCCCACCAGGTGCTGTCGCGCTGCTTTGGCCGCGACCCCGACCTGGGCATGGCCCCCTACATAGACCTGGCCAACCACGCCAGCGGCGCGCCGCGGCCCCGCGGCATGCTGCTGCTGCCGGGCCAGCGCCGCGGGCCGGCAGGGGCAGCGCCAGATGATGCGGAGCAGCTGGAGCAGGGGGAGGCGGAGGGCGAGCCGGCGGCGGCAATCGACAGCACGCGGTTTGGGCAACCCATGGCGCTGGCGGCGGGGGACGAGGTTTTTATTTCGTATGCGGCAGACGGCGGGGACGCGCTTGGCGCGTTCCTCAACCTGGGCTTTGTGCCGCCCGAGCTGCTGGTGGGCCGTGGGGTTGGGGGCAAGTAGGGGCTAGGGCCGGCACGGAGATGGGGATGGGCATGGGGATGGGGATGGAGAGGGCTTGTCCTTAGTGAGCAGACGGCGTGTGTTCATTAACAGATCGCACCCTGCACGCCCCGCGCAGCACGCCCAGCGTGTGCTTGTGAGGCGGTGTGTTCCAATGTTAGGTAGAATGTATGTGCTCGGAATGCAGGTTGGCGGAGTGCGGATGTCGAAGGAAAAAGAGCATGCGATGCGCAGGCGGGTGCGAGCAGGAGAGGGTGTGACGGGTCGGTGCCGGTGCGAGATTTAATAGGCCCACCGAGGGCGCTGGAGCGGCTGTTGGCCGCCGTCTGGACTGGGCGCCCGCCGTGGGAAGTACCGCGGCGGCGCCTGGGCTGGCGATCGGTGCGGTTAGTGCGAGGGGATTAGAGCTGCTGGGGCGAGTCCGCCGAGAGGCGACATCCGCGGGAGAAGTGAGGCCGGCTGGCGTCCGCCGAGAGGCGATTGTGAGGCCGCAGCATTGCAGTGAAGCCAGCGAGGCGGATGGCTAATAATGATGGGGCGTAAACTAGAACAGTGTCGGGAGCGGCAATGCAGTGTAGCGAGCGGCATCGCGAGCGGGACGCCGGGGCTGGGTGTGCTGCAAGTGTGAAGCTATCCGGGTGCTGTAGCATCGACCAGCAGGTGCAATGCGCCAAGCAGACCGTGAAAGCCGGAGCACGCCACGCCGCTGCGCACGCCTGACCATGCCGACCCATGGGACGTCCAGCGCCACGACAGCCAGCGGGCCTGGCGTCACGCCTATTGCTGCGAGGACTCGTGTGGCTGCGGAGCGTCGTACGGCCGAGTCGGGGCCAGGACAAGAGCACTGCCAGGCGTATGCGGAGCACAGAACCTGCCTTGCACTCTTCAGCTCTCCACAACATCACTCGCAACCTATCAAGCCCTTCATCTCTTCTTACAAACCCGATTTTCCATCCACCATGGCCTCCTCGCCCGTCAAGTCGATGCCCGCCAACATGTCCTGGGGCTCGGCCGCCGCCAGCGCCGCCGGCCTGGACTCGGAGCTGCTGACCAAGATCTCCACCGTCTTCGTGCCCAGCGACGTAAGTGGGGCATGGGGGCAGAGCGACTTGCGCAATGTTGGTCACCCCCAACACACCCAAGAATTCACGTTTGCGCAGGTTACAAATATATTACTCTTTTGGCTTCGTTCTAGCTTGTAATACCCATGCCTGCGGCTCCCCTTGCCCACCCTCGGCCCCCGCCCCGGCCCCTCCTCCCGCAGGACGCCATCCAGGCCTACGTGGCCTCCTCGGGCGTCACCACCTCCGACCTGGCCTCCGGCTCCGGCAAGGCCGCCGTCACGGCGCACGTCATCCCCAACCAGACCCTCACCTCGACCAACTTCCCCGAGGGCAAATCCTCTTTCGACACCGTCGCGGGCACGCCCCTGACCGTCACCAACAGGTGCGACCGGGGCCGGAGAGGCAGACGGCCGAGTGTGAAGCCGGCAGCGGGGCCGCCCGTATGCCACAGCGTCAACCTCATGAACGCTCCTGAGCGCTGCCCCGCCCCGTCCCTCCCTCGCAGCGGCGGCCAGCTGTCGGTGTCTGCGGGCGGTCTGACGGCCAACGTGCTGCAGGCGGACATTTCCACCGGCAACGTGAGAAGGGGATATGGCGGAGTTAAGGACAGGGAAGGGAAGAGCAGGGGTCGGCATAGGTGGCTGTCGTGAGGAAGTAGAAGGGAAGGTTCAGAGGGTGGCTACCGTAGACTGTTGCGAGGGCCATGCTCATGGCAGGACGGCGCGTGGCCTTGGCCCGCTGCGTCCTCGGCTGCGTCCTCGGCTTGATGGAGCGCCCTCCGCCCTGCCCCCGCTCATGCCCTTCGACCCCTCAGGCGACCATCTTCCTCATCGACCGTGTCCTCGCGCCCATGGCCTAAGCTGGCGGAGTGATGCGCTGTGGCCTCGCTGGCGTTTGCGCCATGGCCCAGGCTGGCATGTGGCCCGCATGCGGTCGAGGTGCTGCTAGGCTGCTGAGACAGGGTGATGTGGTGTTGCAACGTTGCGCTGTTGCGGGCGGCCGCGGATGGTGCCATTGCTCATGACCCAAGTTGGGCACGCAACATGCGGGCATGTGCGTCGCGTTGTAACGAGACAATGCATGAAGGAACGTGTGCCTGCCTTCACAAACGGCGAATGCGCCTGAAGATGCGCCCCCGCCGCGTACTGCAGCACTGCTGCTAAACAGCCACAGCCGGCCCAACAGGTTACCCCACGTGGGTTCCCTTTGCGGCAACTGTCCGTTCGCTATATTTAGCTGCACTTCCAGCCCCGTGTAGTCCTACTGCTCTGAAACGCCTTCTGCGCACTTCCCCAAGCTCTCAGCTCAGCAGCCTGACATCTCTTGACGTCGTCGCCTTCACCTCACGCACCCACAACTGCGAACCGGCTCGTCAGTGCAGGCCCGCCCGCCGGTGCGCTGCGCCCATACCTCGCCAGCCTCATACGCAGCCGGCGCGCCTCCCCCACCCGCGCCAACGTGCACAACGGCCCCAGCCGCATCGCCCGCAGCGACGGCATGCCGCTGCCGCCGCTAGGCCGCCGCTCACATACACAGCAACGCGCTGCTGGCATGCCGCTGGCGGGGGGGCTGTCCCAGCGCGCGCAGGGCCCCGCCGCTGCCGTCACGACGCGCGCCGCGGCGGTGCCGCACGCCGCTCGCAGCGGTGCGGGCGCTGCTTGGCTGCGCGGGAGCTAACGCACCACGCCCCCTGGGTCCAGCGTTGTTCGGGCAGGTCACGTGCGCCCGCGTCACGGACATGCGCCACGACAGCCCCCGCCCCACTAGCTAGCGAGCTGCCACGCCCCCACCTGTAGCGGCACGCCCTCCATCCGGCCGGCACACGCGGTCGTGTGGCTGCGGCCCCGTGTACGGCAAGGGTCAGGCCCCAGTTAACGCCGGCAGCCTGACCATCGGACTCCCACCAAGCCCTCAGCCCACTCCACAATCCCACAGCCGGCTGCTCTCACCTTTCACCTCCTCGCTTCGTCCAACACACTCGCAATGGCCGCCTCCGCCCTCCGCGCCATAACCCGCTCTTCCGCCGCTGCCGCCGCCGCGGGCCAGCGCCGCGTGGCTATGGCCAGCACGCACGCCGGCACCGCCGGCCGCTCCCTGCTGCCGCTGGGCCCCCACGCCGCCGGCCCTGCTGCTCGCGGCCTCGCCACCGCCGCCAAGGCCACGCCCCCCGGCATGTCCTGGAGCACGGCCGCAGTCAGCGCCGCCGGCCTGGACTCCGACCTCCTGAACCGCGTCTCGACCGTGTTCGTGCCCAGCGACGTGAGCGGGGCATAGCGCGTGGGGCGAAGGGGGCACCGATGCAGTTTCCCAGGCAGCTGTAGCCCGGAAAGTGTGACGAAACGGGCCGCCACCGCTTGTCTTCCCAAATGTTCACCGAGCCCCGCCCTGGCCCCCTCCCTGGCCCTCAGGACGCCATCAAATCCTTTGCCGCCGCCTCCGGCATCACCACCAATGAGCTCGCTACGGCGTCCGGCCAGCTGGCGGTCACGGCGCACGTCATCCCCAACCAGACGCTCACGTCGGCCAAGTTCCCCGAGGGCTCCTCCTCGTACGACACGGTCGCGGGCACGCCCGTTACCGTCATGAAGAAGTGAGCATGCGCAATGGGGGTCCAGGGTCGATTGCGTCGAGCAGACGGGTGGCTTGCCACGCTGTGTCTGCCTTGAGCTGTCTAGTCTTGCGGCACGCGATCTGACCGTGCCTTGTTCCTCCCCAACCCTGCACACGCTGGGCAGGTCTGGCAAGCTCATGGTGACGTCCGGCAACGTGACCGCCAACGTGCTGCAGGCCGACATCTCCACCGGCAATGTGAGAGTCAGAGGATGAGCATGGGTCGGGAGCTGCGATACTGTCTGCATCGGACTCTTGCGCCAACACGACCTGCTCACCGCCCCATGCGCCGATGGCCCCTCAGGCCACCATCTTCCTCATCGACCGCGTGCTCGCGCCCACGTCGGCGTAAGCATGAGCGCCGCCCGAGCGCCGACAACAAGCGACCCACGCCAGCAGGGCCTCACTCCACTCACTCCGCGCTGCTGAGCGACCCTCAGTTCTATTGCATTGAATTCCGTTGGCGTTGCGGCAAGCCGTGTTGTAAAAATCATGCGACAAACCTGGTGCCACGTCTCAACCCTTTCCCCTGACTGTCCACACCACCACCACCCGCTCCCACGCCAGCACCCGATCTGCTGGCTCAGCGCAAGCCCACCCGCCCGCTCGACCCGCTACAATACGCTCACACCCTCCTGCCGCCGCTGCTACACCGCCACGCTCATACAAACACCAGCCTGCTCAGTTGCTCACATAGCCCTCATGCCAGCGGTAGCCACGCCCGCATCCGCGCCCGGCTGCATGCTCGAGTCCACGGCCACCAGCCGCTGCAGCCCCTCGACGAGCGCCGGCGGCCACCGCGTGTTGGCCGCCACCCAGCCTGCGTCCCGCCAGCGCCCGCCCAGCTCCAGCGCCGCCTCCAGCTGCCCCTCCGCAGCCATCAGCTGCCCCGTGCCCCACAGCATGGCCGCCAGGCTGGTGTGCGCCTCTGCGAGCGGAGGGCAGCAGCGACAGCGCGTGCGCGCAAGGCGACGGGAGGGCGTAACGCAGCGAGTAGCCACCAGGTCAACTGGCCCAGTACAAATGACGCCAGGTGCACGTGCGCGTTTTTTGCCGCCACCGCTCTAGCTCCGCTAGAAGTCGCACCGCAACCCAGCCCCGCCTGCGCATCCCCCTCCCCAGCCCCCTCCCGCTCACCCGCGTATCGGGGGTTCTTGCGCAGCACGCCCTTGACGGTGCGCACAGCGCCCTCCACGTCGCCGCACTGGTACGCCAGCTGCGCCGCGCGCAGGCGGTAGCCGGGGATGCCGGGCGCCAGGTCGGCGGCGGTCTCGTACGAGGTGCGCGCTGCGGCGTAGTCGGCGATCCGCAGCTGCACGTTGCCCTGACAGTTTGGGGATCAATGGGGAGGGCGGCGGGAAGGAGGTCCCGAGGCGGTGTGGCAATGGTGGTGGTTACGGCGGTGGACAGGACAGGTCTTCGGGCAGGCCAAGACAGCGGGGCACGGGAGATGGGGGAGGGGCATCGGGCATTGCGGGAGGAAGGGGGCCGGGGATGTATGTGAGGGGGCTGTTGCTGGGCCCGGCTGGTGCGCCCCGACTCGCCTTGTTGAACCAGGCGGCGAACTCCTTGTCGTCGCGCGCGATGGCGCTGTCGCAGTCGGCCAGCGCCTCCGCCCACCTGCGCAGCGTGGCGGCACGGCAGGTGCTGTTCCCAGCAGCGCACGAGCCCTTGAGCCCACAGCTGACTAGGCAAGCGCGCTGCAGACATGTCGCAGCCCGCACTCGGTACTTAGGGGCCCGCCAGCTGGACCCACGCCCTGCCTCGTGGCAGCGAGCTGCACCCTACCATGCTACCCGCTCACGAACGCGGCATCCCCCGGCCCCCGCAGGACACCCCACCCCCCGCACCGTGCGCCCGCCTCCTGCTGCCGCCCCGCCTGCGCCAGCTGCAGCCCCAGCTCCTCCAGCGCGATGGCACGGTTGAGGTACGGCACGGCGGCGTACGGCGCCAGCTCCACTGCGTGGGTGTAGTCGTCGTACGCCTGCTTGGCGCGGCCCTGCGCCACGTCGGCACGCGCCAAAGGAGGGCAGGCAATGGGGGAGAAATACATCGCTCGGGCTTCATAGCAGGATTGCAGATACAGGTTCTTGGCTTCATCTGTTCTTAGCACCGCGTCGCTGGCGTGGGCGCTGACAGGCACGGCGAGGCTGGCCCAGAGCCCCCGGCTCCTGCCCCCTGGCTCTTCATGCGGCGCTTGCCTGTCCCATGTGTACATTGCCCAGGTTGCTCCACACGCTGGCTTGGGAGGGGTCGGACGCCAGCATGCGCGCAAATATCTGCGTCGGCGAGATGCGTCGGCGGGCGTCGGCGCAAAGCGTGTGATTGGCTGCAGGAGCGGGGCTTGGCAGAGCCCGGCTGCTGAGCTGTCGCAGCACCTACCATCTCGGCCTTAGCGAACTGGCCGCTGGTCGCAGCCTGCAGCCCCTCGCGCAGCTCGGGGGACTCCACGTCCTCGAGGCGCACGTTGACCGCTGACGCCGGCGGGGCCTGCACGCCCGCCCAGGTGCCGCCGAGGAGCGCAACGGAGAGTATCAGCGAGCTGGCTGCTGAGAGCAGACGGCGCAGCGGCTCAGGGGCGGGCTCGGGTTCGGGGCCGGGTCCGTGGGTGGCCCCGAGCGCGGGGATGGAAGTTCGTGGCCACCCAGCAGTCGCGGAGCGATGGGGCGCGGCGTTGCCACCGAGCGGATAGCTGGTAATCTGTCGAGTGCTGCAGCGAGTCCCGGCAGGCGCCGAGCACGGCCGAGTCGCAAGCATTTTGGCGCGACCAAGGCGGCGACGCAAAGAAGGGCGAGCGGACAAGCGTGCTATCTGTCAACGACGAGTGTCTGCTACAACTGTTGCGCTATGTCGTGGCTGGGAAAGCAGGGATCGCAACGAAGTCGTGTGGTCACTACGCGAGCGCTGCAAGCAGTTCCGGCTCTCGTTGCCAAACACTACAGGCTAGATGTCAAGTCATCCCAAAGCACGTAGAGCTTCCCGCTATGCTCACCTCCCACTCCTTGGGTATCAATGTCCCCCGGGTCGCTCACCATCCGGCCCAACGTCGCGACGAATCCGCCAGCATCCGCAATCCGAACACAATACATACGACTACGTGCACAGCTGCCAAGCACCGTTATGAGCGCCACGCCACCGTTCACGCCAAACCTCCACGCCCTCCTGATCCTCCACCAACCCCCGACCCCCAAGCCTCCCTCGCTCTACTCGGGCACGCTGTGCACGGGCATACCCTTCTGGTTGCGCTCGATGATCTCCTTGGCCAGCGGCACCTGCCGCCCCAGCACCAGGCTGCTCACCACGCCGCGACCGCCCGCGCCGCGCGCGGTGCGGCCCACGCGGCGAACGTACTCGGACGGGTCGCGAGGAAAGTCAAACAGCACCACGTGCTCGCAGTACAGCACATCGATGCCTGCGGGCGGCGGCGGCACACAAGTCGACAGCGTCAAGGCGGCGTGTGTGGGTACGGACATATGTGCAGGCATGCAAACGAGTCACTTCAGCGTGACGCCAGAAGCTGCTCGAGAGATTTCGGAGATTGCGTGGCGCCCCAAGAGGCGCCCCAAGCTTGGCCTGACACAGGCCACCCAATGGCCCGAGGCCACACGCGTCCGCCCGCCCGCCACCCCACGCGGCGTTGCAGCCGGCGCACCTCGCGACGTGCGGTCCGTAGCCACCAGCACAAGCGGCTGCTCCTCGCCCTCGCCGCCTGGCCCCGCCTCGCCGCCCTCCTGCCGCGCCTCCTCGCGGCCACCGCGCGGCCGCGTCACGGGCCGTAGGAATGCGGCCATGTGCTCGGCGCGCAGGTCGTCACGGATGGCCTCGTGGTACGGCAGCACCCTGCACGATGCGGTACGGCGGGATCAGCTCACTGTACTGCAACGGTGCACGTCCTGCAGTACTCAGTTGCCGTTGAGCGTCAGTCGCGCAGCACACAACACTCCAGACCTGCTGCCAGCCCCTACCCTACCCGCCTCCTTCTAGCGCACCTGTACTTGGCCTGGCCCGGGTTCTGGCGCATGAGGAAGTTCTCCACGTCGCGGCACGCGTCGATCTTGTTGCAAAACACCATGGTGCGCGGCGAGCGGTGCCGCTCCAGAAGCACCTGCAGCGCCTGCGGTGGGACACGGGGAGAGGAGGTGGGACATATGGGGTTCGCTTGGAGAGAACGGCGGTGCGCTTGGCAGCGCGCAAGCGGACCGGCGCCGCTGGTCGCGTCGCGTCGCCAGCGCGGCGCTGGGAGCCATTCGCCGAGCCCTGCCCCACGGTCTTCCTGGCGTCCTTGCGTCCCGCCTCCACGGGGCCTCCCTCCCAAGCCACCGATCGACCCACCTCAAGCTTGCGCTTGCGGCCGCTGTCCTCGCTGACCTCGTCGCCGCCACTGCAGTCCACCAGCTCCTCCATCAGGCCTTACGGAATAGAGCGAAGGTGTGGCGGGTGCAGGGTTCAGCAGGAGGGCAGGAGGGCAGGCAGGGCGTCGGGGCAGGGACGCAGGCCACGACCACGCCGCACATGAAAAAGCCAGGGCTCGGGTGCTTGGCAATACCACCCAGGGGGCCGGCCGCTGGTGCAGCTTCCAGCGCCCCGTCGCCCCGCGCCCACGCTCGTCCCGCCCCAGACCCCGCCCGTCCCGCCCAAGACCCCGCCCGGCGCTGACCACCCCGCCCGCCCCGCTGCGCACTCACCCGCGGCGGTGCGGTGCAGCCCGGGCCCGAACACGGGCAGCAGATCGGGCCACACCTCCTGCAGCTGCCCGAACATGTGCTGCGGCAGCGTGGCCGTCACCAGCACGAAGCGCAGCGACAGCGGCGCGGCGGCGCGCAGGGGCGCCACCTGCTCCAGGAAGGCGGCGCGCTCGCCTGCAGGGCAGGAGCAGAGCGGAGCGGGCGGCGGCGGCGGTTGGGGACAGGATGGTGGCGGGTGGCGGCGAAGGCGAGCGGCAGCGCGGGGCGCCCTGGTGGGCACTCCGCCACGCGCATGCGACTGCACCCGAGTACCGGTGCCCTCTCCGACCTCGCCCTCTGCAAGCCCACCCTGCGTACCCTGCCCCTCCGTCCTCCTACCCCTGACCCGCCAAGCCCCGTCCCCACCCAGCAGCACAGCCGTCCAGCCCATGATCCCGTCCCCTTCCCTGGCCGTCCGCAGCACGGCACCGTGTCCCGCCCTCCTTCATCCTTCATCCGGTCCCTCCCCTAACGCCCCCCCCCGCCCCCCGGCCTAACAGCACGTCCTCCTCGTCCATGACACCCTCCCATCAACGGCACTAACCATGCCCCCCCCACACACCCCCCGCCGCGCCCTCACCCAGCAGCACGTCCACCTCGTCCATGACCAGCGCCCGGCACGCGTCCAGCCGCAGGCTGCCTGAGGCCAGGTGCTTGCTCAGGCGGCCCGGGGTGGCGATGAGCAGGTCCACGCCCTCGCCCAGCAAGTCCTGCGAGGGGCGGGGCGGGCGGTGTTCAAGATAGAGCGCGGCTACAGACCGGGGCGCTGATGGGGTAGACCACAACGCAGTTCCCGCCCCAGCAGCGATGCCCGGAGGGCCCCCATGGCTACAGCTGCCGCCTGCCCATCCAGCCCCTCCCAGCCCCTGGCCGCCGCACCTTCTGGGTGCGAAAGCTGGCGGCGCGCGCCTTGTCGTCGGTCTGCCCGCCCGTGAAGGCGGCGGTGCGGCAGCGCAGGCCGGCGCCGCTGAGCGCGCGCGCCACGCGCATCACCTGCTGCACCAGCTCTGGAGGGGGGAGGAAGTACAGCGGTACAGGGGGTGGGGCGGCGGCACGCAGGGTCAGGGCTGGAGACACGCTGGGGCGACGCGGCGAGAGCAGACAAGGCAGGGTGCGGATTGGGGGGCCCACGTGGGCTGGCCTCGCAAGGGCCGACCGCGCCAGGCACACGTGCTCGCAGCCCGCTGCTGACGGCGCCGCGGGAGTAAGGAACGACTCTTGCCAACTCCCAGCGGAGAGCTCACCCACTGTGGGGGCCACCACAATGGCGCGGGGGCAGTTGGGCTTGGTCACCCGGCCGCCCGCCGCCAGCTCCTCCTGACGCAGTTGCTGCGGGCCGGGAAGTAACGGGTTGGGGTTGGGAGGGATGACCACCCGGCCCGAGGCGCCCTGGGAAGCGCAAGGGCGACACGGCGGCCCTCCCCACACTGCTAGCCGCACGCCAGTGTCGCGCGGCGCCCGCGTGTCCTGCCTGCCCCTTCCCTCGTCTGGCAGCACCGAGACTCTGTTCGCGTCGCTGCTTTCTCTCTCTTCCAACAGCCATACCCTCCTCCTCCTTCTCCCCCGCTGCCACACCTGCAGCACCGGCAGCAGGTACGCCAGCGTCTTGCCGCTGCCCGCCTGGTCGGCCAGGGCCAGCGCGCTGCGGTCCGACTGCCGCAGCCAGGCGGAGAATGCGGCGGCCTGCGGGCGAGCGGGGCAAGGCGTGAGGAGCTCGGCGGGGGCGGCCGAGACAGAGATGCAGTGCCAGGCTGGGCAATGGAAGAAGGAAGAGGCAAGAGGGCTGGCGGCAGTTCCGCGATGCACGGACCCCCAGCCCACACGGCCCGGCGGCTGCCTCTGGGCGCCCTCGCCGCCGCTCCCACGGCGCCTCCTGTGCCGCTTCCCGGCTCTCCCCTTCCCGGGTGCTTGCCGTCGGGACCGGCCCGCGGCGCTCCCTAAGTAGCCTTCGGATCCCTCCAGGCGGGGCGGCAGGAGGCTGCGGCCGCACTAGCAACTGGGAACCGGTGCCCTGCACGCTCCGATAGAAGGGCAGCAGGCGGCTGCGGCCGCACCTGGATGTGCGAGGGCTTGGTGATGCCCAGCGACCGCAGCGCCGTGGCCACCTCCTCGTTGGCGCCCGCCGCCCTCCAGCTGGAGCCCGCAAAGAACGTGCCCTTGTCCCCGTCGTACGGCCGCACGAGAGGTATGTCGAACGGCAGCGGCCGGTTGCCCGTCACCGTGCCGGCGGGTCGGGCCGGGCCCGGCGCGGTGGAGGGCGTGTCGTCGTCGCCGTCTTCGAAGCGCGGGCGGCGGGCGCGGGCGCCATCGAAGTCGCCGCGGCCGCGGCCGCGGCCCCGGCCACGGCCTGGGCCCCGCGGGCGGTCCTCGTCGTCATCGTACCGCCGGCTCCGGTCCCCGTCGCTGCGGAACTCCGGACGGCCCTCGGACCGCTCGCCGCTGTCGCTGCGGCGGCGGTCGAAGCGCTCCTCGCGGTCAAGGTCCGACGCGCCGCCGTCGCGATCCCCACCGCCGCTGCGGCGGCGGTCACGCCGCTCCTCCCGGTCCCAGTCCGACGAGCCGCCGTCGCGGCCGCCACCGCTGCCACGGCTGGGAGACCCGGAGCGGCGGTCCGGGCGGAAGCTGGGCCCGCCACGGCCGGAGCGGCCGCCGCGGCGGTCACCACCCCGGTAGTCATAGTCATCCTCATCGTCATCACGCCGACGGAAGCTGCCCTCGCGGCCGCGGCCGCCGCTGTAACCCTCGCGGCCGCGGCCGCCCCCATAGCCCTCGCGGCCACGGCTGCCACCATAGCGCTCGCTGCGGCCGCCGTAGCTGGTGCTAGGGCGGCTGGGGCCGTCATCGCCGTCAGTGTCGTCGTCACGGCGAGACCGCGAAGGCCCGCTGTACTGCGACGTCGCACTGTCGAGCGCTCTGTGGCACCGTGTGGCATTGGCATCGACTCACGAACTGTAGGTGCTGCTTATGATGGGGACGGGGACGGCCGATGCGGTTTGGGTCGTGCCGCCGGCCGGCGGCGGCAGCGGCGTGGATGGCGGGTGGTCATGGGTTTCCCAACTTTGCTCACGGCCGCACCTGGTCACCAGAGATGTCGGAGCAGCCACACGACGGCTGCTGACATGTAGGCCGGGTGGCTGGGCGTGGGCAGCGGCAGCCAGCCTGCATGCAGCGAGAGAGACGACAAGTCGGTACGCCACCAGCAAAGCGCCTTCTTTTCCAGCCCAATTGTCCTTTTGTGCAATAGACTTGCCCCTGGCGGTGTATGACGCCGCGCATCGTGCCGGCTAGCAGCGTGCTGGCACCGAGACGATTCTCGCGGCGGAGCGACGGTTGTCTCGATTCAATAATGTATAAGCAATAGATTGGTTATGTGTATATTGCAGTCATGAGCTCTGACCCTGTGGCGGCCTGCGAGGTAGCCGTGCAGTCGCCGTGCCGGCGCATTGCTCCCTAGAGACTTCAGCGCCTCGCGGTGCCATAGACTAATCCAAGCTACACCAGCAAGCATATACTACGCACAATTACCCTTTCCCTTGCCAACCTGCGACTTCCGGCTGTCAGGCCGCATGCTCGCCACAACACCCCGCGTGCTGTTACGACCTGCAGCAGCGGGCGCAGCCGCATCGGCATCCCTTGTCGCCGCTGCGCAACGCTCGGCCTCAGCCGTCGGCGTGCCATGGCCGACTGAAGCCCTTCAGGCGACAGCCACACGCACCCACGCGCAGCTGGCCAGCCCCGGGCCTAGCGCCGGCCCTGCTCGGCGGAACCTCGTGCCCTCCGGCATCCCCCATTCCTCAACCCACCGCACCGCCGCGCTACCCAGCCGCAGTCCCGCGCCATCCTCACACGCGTCCGCGACCTCGCTGCCCTGCTGCTCGCTCAGCCCGCGCGCCTTCTTCGCGCACGCCGCCAAACGCCGCCGCACCGCCGCCTCCGCCGCTTCCCAGCCCCCATCCTCTCCCCCACCCAGTCCCAACCCACCTCCACCCCGGCTTACAAGCGGCCTGGGCCAGGTCATAGCCTCCGCCAACAACCACGTCCGCGTGGAGCTGCACACCCTCCTCCCCGACGACGAAGCCACGCCGCCCGACTGGCGGCCCGAGCACCTCCGCCGCGGCGGCGACGCGTCAGCGGCGCCGGCTCCGCCTGCGTCTGAGCCGGCGGCTGCGCGGCCCCTGCTGCTGTGCAGCGTGCGCTCGCTGTTGCGCAAGCTGCGGCAGGTGGGCCACCTCCGTGGGCGTCGCAAGGGTCCGGTACACCAGGACACCCTAGGCCTGGCCTGCTGCGATGCTTGACCTCAACCCTGTCCCTGCACCCCATCCCCACGCAACGCCGATACCCAAACACACCCAAACCACGACGGCCCAGGATGTGGTGGTGGGCGACCTGGTCCGGGTGGGCTCCATCGACTGGTCCGCCGGCCGCGGCGTGGTGGGCGAGGTGCTGCCGCGCAGCAGCCGGCTGACCGATCCGTGCGTGGCCAACGTGGACCACATGCTGCTGGTCATGGCGCTGGACAGCCCGCCGGTGGGGCAGGAAGGGGAAGGGGGCAGGGGCAGGGGGGCCAGGGGAGAGGGCAGGGGAGGGGCAGGGGCAGGGCCAGGTTGCCGGGAAGGGGCTGGTCCAGCCGCTGGGTAACCCGTCGGTTGGGCAGGCGAGGGGGCCGTGAAGGGCAGGAGATGGCGAGCTGGGAGGGTTGAGGGTCTGAGAGGCGGGGCGCTTGGGGCGCAGGGGACGAGCTCGGCTGCAAGGGTGCGGGACGGGCACCTTCGGGTTTGCCCAAACACAAGGTTGTTGCTCTCCAGGGCGGGAGGCCTCCCCGTGCCTCCCGCCCGCCGCTGTCGCCCGGCTGGTCGCCGCCGCGTGCGCCTGACCCCGGCCGCCTCCTGCCGGGCTGCGTGCCAAGCCAGGACCAGGACCACTGGCTGGCATACAGGCATGTGCAACCATGACCTCGACCACGTGCGTGCCTCTACGCCCACACCTCTCCTGCCGCCCCTCGGCCGCCCCTCCGGCCGCAGTTTGAGGAGCTGCAGGTGAGCCGCTTCCTGGTGGCGGCCGAGGCGGCGGGGTTGCCCTTCTCGCTGCTGCTCAACAAGGCGGACCTGGTGCCGCCGGCGGTGCTGCAGCGCCGGCTGGAGCAGTGCAGGTGCGGGGGGCTGGGGCTCGGGCCGCTCGGAGAGGGCCAGTCGCGGGGCCAGGATCGCCCGGGAGTGGCCGTGGGGACCCTGGGACGGTGAGAGGGCGAGGGCTGGCCAGCTGCGTGGAGCAGCTGGCGGGAGGGGGCTGGCGAGGGCTTGGCTGTCATGCATGCAGCCGTGCTTAGCGTTGCGGGTGCCAGGTCCTCTCACGCACTCCTCCCCTCCCCGCCAACCCCGCCCGCCCCTCCGCTGCGGGCAGGTCGTGGGGCTACGAGCCGGTGGTGCTCAGCTGCGAGACGGGCCAGGGCGTGGAGCAGGTCGCGGACGTGCTGCAGGTGCGGTGGGGCGGGGGCCGCTGGGGGGGGGTGCTGGAGGGCGTGGGGGCAGCACGGGGACCTGCGGCATTCTGGGGCCCGCATCTTGCCCCTTTGCGCCTAAGCTGCCCTGTGTCACCGCCTCCCCTCTCTTGCGCCCGTCGCTGCGCAGGGCCGTGTGTCGGTGGTGGCCGGCCCTTCGGGAGCCGGCAAGTCCTCCCTCATCAACTCCCTGCGCCTGGGCCGCCACCGGCCCGACCTGCCACCCCCGCCGCCGACAGCCGCCGCTGCCGAGCGCGACACTGAGCTCGAGGCCGCGTCCGAGCACGACTCCGAGTCTGACAGCGACGCCGACCCTGCCCACTCGGCGGCCTCCGGATCCGGATCCCTAGGCTTGCCTGGCTTCTCTCCACCCGGATCCATGGATCGAGATCGCGAGCCCATGCCGTTGGGCGGGATCCAGGAGCTGGTGCGGCTACCACCGGGGGAGCTGCTGGCGGCGGCGGGCCGGCAGGCTGCCAGCGATACCGGCGCGGGGGCCGGGCCGGGGCCGAGCGGCGGCGAGGGGGCGCCGGGGCAGGCGCAGCCCGAGTTCCTGGTGGTGGGCGCCCTGTCCAAGATCGGGCGAGGCATGCACACCACCACCACCGTGCGCCTGCTGCGGCTGGCGGGCGGCGGCTGGCTGGCGGACACGCCCGGCTTCGGGCAGCCCACGCTCGACAGGTGCGGCAGGGCGCAGCAGGGAGGAGCGGGTAGCTGCGGGCGTGGCGCCCGGGCGTTGGGCCCAGGGCCGCGAGATGGCCGACTGCCCGCAGCGGCCTCAGCGCGCGACCTCCGCTGGACGCTGACCTACAGCTCAGAACGTGCCCGTCAGCCACGTGAACGCACGTACCCTGGGCCCCTTCCTCGCCACGCCGCCGTGCCTCCCTCAACAGCATCTCCTCGCCGCAGCTCACGTCCTGCTTCCCTGAGCTGTCCGCCGTGGCCGCCGAGTCGCCCTGCCGCTTCGCCGACTGCCTGCACCTGTCGGAGCCTGGCTGCGCGGTGCGGGTGTCGGGCCTGGAGCGGCTGGACCACTACAACCGCTTCCTGGCCGAGATCCGGGTGAGGCCTGGGGGCGTGGTGGCCAAGGGGTTGGAGGCTGGGGTGAGGGGCTGGGGGCGGCCGTGGGCGAGGGGTCTGCGCGCATGGGGCGGTGCTGCTGCTGAGGGTGGGGGTGCATCGCTGCGGGCGGCAGGATGAGCGCCGGCGCTGCATGCGCACTGTCCGCATGGTGCCGCATGGCGCTGCAAAGCCGGCGGCTTGGGCACTGGCTGGGGTCCGGCCGTGCAAGGACGCGATCGTGGGAGGCGGGATGTGGCCAGCAGATATGGGGTATCAGGAGATACCGTTTGCCGGCTGCTTGCAAGCGGAAGCTTTTGACCCAGGCCTAATCCTGCCCGTTGCCGCCGCCTGCACACCCCGCAGACCCGCGAGGCGAGCGACGTAAAGCTGCTGCAGCGGGCCAAGGCGGAGCGGGAGGGGTACACCAAGGCCAAGAGCGTCCGCGGCGGCGGCGAGAGGCAGGAGGCGCGGCTGGACACCAAGAAGCACCGGCGGGGGTCAAGGCAGAGCACGCGCAGGGGCGGCGAGGACATGGGCTGAGGAGTTGGTGGTTGGGCACGTAAGCTCAGCGTCCTTCGAAGCGGACGCGGCACGGCGGAGCGCTGCGGCGCTGTCGCAGGAGGTGCAAAGGGCATGCGGCACATCACAAGGGGTGTTGCGCGCCCAACAAGCGGGACCCCACGATACGACCCGCCATACGAACATCGTATCAGAGCGCCTCCATGCTGCTTGGGCCGCTCGTGCAGCCGGCCAGCGTGTGCGCCGGCGCGTGAACATGCAAGCATGCTGCTTGGCGAGTGGAGGTTTCATGTATTCTGCATCCGATACAAATTTTTGCAGGACAACGTTGCCGCTGTAGACGGGCAGAACCGCGTAAAGTTTCTCTAAAGTGCACGCGAGCCACAAAATTGGGCGCGTTTCGGCGCCTAGCCGTGTGAGCCTGCTGCGAGTAGGTATGCCCTGTGCATGCAAATTGAGCGATCGTCAAGTGGAGCTGTCGCTCGCCGTCGAGCGTAGTAGACCTCATGCAAGCAGAGGGTTTATCAACCCTTCATTCGCTATCCTGCACGCCGAGCCCCGCCGCAGGGCTCAACGTGTAGCTGATGAGACATTCTATTGCATCAAGTAAGCTTCACGGCCCAAAGAGCTGCCTTGGTGGTGTTGGTGAGCTTTGCTTGCCGTACAGCGAGCCCCAGGTCGACCGGCTCATATGGCGGACCGCTGCAGACAAACTCTTCACTCTTGCTGCCTTGCCACCTCAGACCAGCTCTCCGTAGCCCGGTCACCAGCTCCTCACAACATGGCCGCTCTGTCCACCATGCGCGTCGGCGCTGCTCCCCGCGTGGCCGTCGGTGGCCGCACCAAGGTGCGCTGCGATGAACGCTGGCTTAGATCAGCAGTCATTGTCTAGCGCGGGAGCGCGACCTTGCGGCGCGTTTGCTGCAAGCGTCTATGTTGTGCGCGTCCGCTGCAAGCGTCGCTTCCACCGCTGCTTGTTGCTTGTCTATGGATGCTCGTTGCAACTCATTCTTTGTATCTAACATGAAGACCCATCCTTTGGTGACCTTATCTTGTGCAGGCCGTCAAGGTCGTGGCTGCGAGCTGGCGCGACGCCCCGGCGACCGCTGCCGCCCCCGCCCGGTACGCTATAGCGCTGTATGACTGGGAAGCGTTGGATTTGGGTTAAGAGCTGGTCTGGGTTGCGCTTGCCGCCGCATCGACCCAACGAACTCGCGAACTTGGCAGCGCGCTGTCCTTACTTGTACCTCCCACGTTATCCGCATTTCATGTGTGTCTGCGCAGTCGCGTTCGTGACCATCTCGCAACTTCGCAGTTCGCTCGTTTTCGCGATCTTATCTTATCTTCTGTTTCTCCTTGCTTTCAGGTCGGCCTCCGCTGCCAACCGCGTGAGCCCCACGCGCTCGGTGCTGCCCGCCAACTGGCGCCAGGAGCTGGAGAGCCTGCGCGGCAGCAACGGCAACGGCTCGTCGGCCGCTGCCGCCCCGGCCCCCGCCCCCCGCTCCACGTCCGCTTCGTGGCGCGATGCCCCGGCCCCGTCGGCCGCCCCCTCGCGCCCCAGCTCTTCCCCCAAGAAGGCCGTGACTCCCAGCCGCTCCAGCCTGCCCGCTAACTGGAAGCAGGAGCTGGAGGCCATGCGCTCGTCTTCGTCGGGCAGCTCCTCCGCCGCTGCCGCCCC
>BDDC01000211.1:55871-86824 GCA_001662425.1 Chlamydomonas sphaeroides | reverse complement strand
GAGGGAGGCGGAGAGGGTGTGGGTGGCGCCGGCGATGGGGCAGGCGAGGGCGGCTCGGGAGAGGGAGGGGACGCGGGTATGGGCGGCTGCGAGGATGGGACAGGCGAAGGTGGCTCGAGAGTGGGAGGCGGAGACGGGGCCGGCGGCTTTGGAGATTGTGGAGGCAACGGCGGCTCGGGAAAGGTAGGCTGCGACGGGACTGGCGGCATTGGTGATGGGGGAGACGAAGGCGGCTCGGGTAAGGGCAGCAGCGATGGTGTTGGCGGTGCCGGCGATGGTGGAGGCGGAGGTGGCTCGGTCGAGGGCGGCGGCGATGGAGCTGTTGGTGACGGCGATGGGGGAGGCGAAGGCGGCTCGGGCGAGGGAGGCGGCATCGGAGCCGGCGGCCCTAGCGATGGGAAAGGCGAGGGCGGCTCGAGGTAGGGAAACGGAGACGGCGTTTGCGGCTCGGGAGACGGGGAAGGCGAAGGAGGTTCAGGCGAGGGAGGCGGAGACGGGGATAGCGGCTCAGGCGATGGGGAAGGTGACGACGGCGGCTTGGGCGAGGGGGGCGGCGGAATTGGGGCCGGCGGGCCTGGCAAAGTGGGAGGCGGGGGCGGCTCGAGATAGGGAGGCGGAGACGGCGCTGGCGGCTCTGGCGATGTGGGAGGCGAGGAAGGCGAGGGCGATGAGGATGGCTGTAGGCTGTGTGGCTGCGGTTGCACTGGCGGGGAAGGCGGCCGACTAGGCGGAGCTGGCGATGGCGGAAAGGCAACTGCGGTCCGAGGTGTGCAATCGTCAAGCAGCAACATGGCATAGCAGCATGCCTGCTGGGTGACGGCGATACCGTGCCGCAGCAGGGGCCCTGCAGAGTGTCTCCGACTGAGATTGATGTCCCGTCGCAACGACTGCAGCTCATTCAGCTAACCACACGGCAACTGCTCCAAGCAATAAAACCCATGACCCACCATCAAACGTTGCCCAGCACGTCAGCCTACGCAGGCGAAGGCCCCAGCGACGTAGGATGTAAGCTGCCGTCGTCCGTCGTTGCTGGAACGTGTTAGCGCAAGGGTAAACCCGCAGCCATCGCCAGGCTAGCAGCCCATACCCCTCCCGCAGCCAGCGCCAGGCGAGCTCAGGAGGCTCCTCAGCAGCCGCAACCCGCGCGCGGCACTCATGACCCCGAGGCCCCGTCCTCCAGCTGCATGCCAGGTGCCCCTCCTGCCCAGCAGCCCTGCCATGGCCCCAGAGACCCGGCACTTGCCCGTCCTTGTTCTCGACCACGGCGTGCCCGTCGTCCAGCACACGCAGCTGGTAGGGCCCATTGGCGGTGCCTGCAATTATGGGGGCGCGCAGCAAGACATGACATGAGCAGCAACCCGGGATTCTTTCGCAGCTGCTGGGTCAGCGCGGCGCCCTGATGAGCTGAGCTGCGGCGCAACGCACTGAAGCGCGCCGCGCCGCCGGCGCCTGTGGCAGCGAGCCCCAGCCGCGCCCGGGCGCCAAACACACCCCTGGCCCTTTCCCCGGCGGTACGAGCCGCACCCCCGTATTGCGGGTAGCTGTAGCTGGACCCCGTTGGTAGCTCCGAGGGCAAGGAGTCGCTTGTGAAGAGCTGCGGCGGCAACGGCAGAGGCGTGGGGAGCGGCGCAGATGAGGAGCGGGCGAGGGACACGGCGCAAACGGTATCCCCTGTCCCTGCCTGTGCGTTTGGAACATGGGAGGAAACTGGGGGAAGCTCGCCTGCCACGCACCAGGGCATTGAGGCTCCAGAGGCTCCAGGTGCTGTATGCACGTCAGGGCAGCGGGCAGGGCAGCAGGGTAGCGTCAGGGACCGGCGTCACAGCCAACACGGGACGGCGGCACTGGACGGCATCGTCTTAGACGCAGCAAATCCCGTCGAGCGGCCGCAAGGGTCACACCTCACTCCTCGGCGCGCCGTGCTGCAGCCCCTGCTGGGGAGCTCACCCGTCAGTGTTCAGCGCAAGCCGCGCGAACGCGTCCGTGCCGCTGGCGAGCAGCCGGAAGCGCGGCGAGCCAGCGCCCGTGCCGATCCACAGCGACCCCAAGGAGATTTGCGCGTAGGCGACGCCGCCCCCGGACCACAGCACTGTACGGCAGAGGGGTGTACGGCAGGTTTACAGCGGGGTTACGGCAGGTGAGGTGCTGGCCGTCGGGTGTTGGATGGAACCAGCTGCTCTCGCAACGCGGTGTGCGACTGGCCTCGATCGCCCTCGCCGCTGATCTATGACGTGAAGGAGTAGTCGCAGGTCCATCCCCAAGCGCCCACCGTGATACGGCTGCAACTGCTGCAAAGCTATCGCGGTTGCCACTACGGATTATGCTTTCTAACCCCTAACGTCGGAGAGTCAGGTGTATCCCCATTCAATCTTTTTCCACGAACATTCCCAAGCACCCACCGTGGCAAGACGAGCACGAAGGGCTGCTGTCCGCGCAGGCGAAGGCCGAGGTGCTGTACAGCCCGCAGCGCCGCTCCTGCACCGCACACGCCGCGTCCGGTGTTGCTGGGCAGCTCTGGTCCAGTCCGCTAGTCGACAAGACGACACCTGTCGTAGCGGGGGCGCAGGAGAGCAGCGCAGGCGGCAGCGCGGGTGGCGTGAGATGCCAGGCATAGGGAAAGGGTAAGAGTGGCAGATGCGTGGGGTGTGTGGTGACGCCAACCTGCGCGCTGCACCCTCAGCTAGGAAACCCAGCTTGGGCGCGACACACGCACGCGCGCTTGGCAAGGCGTCGCGCGGCACGTGCAGTTGAAGCCCCTCCTCCTGTCCTACTCATACTCCTCGAAGCCCGCACTGCCAACATCGGTATTCAAAGCCAACCGGGAGTCTCGTGCGTGGACATCAACCGACGGCGGTCCCAGAGCCGAACGGCCGAGGGGCGAGCCGACGAAGCCGACGGCAGACGCGCACTTGCGCCTCGGTGGCCCTCAGCGCATCTGGCATAGCCGCGGTCGCGTCCCGCAACTTGTTTTGGTTAACAGAACCGCTCCCAGACCCTCAAGCCAGCATCCCACGCCAGCATCCCACGCAGCCTCACTGGAGCACACGGAGTCCGAGGCCCCCGGCGCAGCGCTCTTGGCGAAGCCAGGCCAGCACTCCGAGCAGTCCCGCGCAGCACCGGCGGAGGCGGCCGAGCAGATGGCTTGGGGGTCACCGGGGCAGCCGTCGACGCACGGGCCCACGTCTGCGCGGCAGGGCCACGTGAGCGCGCCTCGCTGGCGCAGCTAGGCGGGGCCGACTCGCTTGACAAAGCAGTGCTCTGCAGCTCAGGGTGCGTGGGTTCAGGGTTGCAGGAGCGGCCCGTGCTTACCGGGTGGGCTGGGTGGCAGCGGCCGTGACGGTTGGGGCGGAGCCGACGACGGCGCGGGTGGGGGCGTTTGTTTACTTTGTATGGTAAGAAAGGGTTGGGGAGGTGGCTTGCTTGGTTGAGACGGTGGCGTTGGACTTGGCGGGGCCGCGGGGGGGATTGGGGAGCGCGGCGGGAACGGACGGAGGGGTGGGCGCGGTGGCCTGGGGGGCCGCGGCGGTAGGGGTGGCCGCGGCGGTCGCGCGGGGGGTCGCGGTGGCGTCGGTGGCCTGGGGGGCCGCGGTGGGACCGGTGGCCTGGGGGGCCGCGGCGATAGCGGAGGCCGTATTGGGGGCATCGGGGGCGTCGGGGGCCGCGGAAGTGCCGGTGGCTTGGGAGGCCGCGGAGGTGCCGGGGGCCTCGGGGGCGCTGAGTGCCGGAACGGTAGTGGGGGCCGCGTTGGTGGCTTCGGGGGCCGTGGCGATGCTGGTGGCCGCGATGGCTTAGGGGGCCGCGGCTCTAGTGGAGGCCGCTGCGGCGGCCGTGGCGGCCGCGGCTTCAACGGTGGCTGCGGTGGCTTCAAGGGCCGAGGCGGTGAGGAAGGTCGCTGTGACGGCTTTGGGGGCCGCGGCCGCAGGGGTGGCCGCGGCGGCCACGGCGGCCGGGGCGTCAGTGGTGGCCGTGGTGGCCTTGAAGGATGCGGCGGTAGCGGCGGCCGCGGTGGTGGTGTTGGAGGCCACGGCAGAAGCGGTGGCCGCGGAGGCTTCGGGGGCCACGGCAGTGACGGTGGCTTTGGAGGCCGCGGCATGGGTGACGGCTGGTGGGGAGGTCGGGGGCGCTGGGGATGCCGTGGCGACAGTGCTGCGAGTGGGCGTTTCAAGGACGGCGGGATGCAAGAAGCGCAGGTTAGGTACACTAGGGTTTACTGGGTCTGTGGCCGAAGCCCGGCTCTCTGAGAAGAGGCCTTGCTGCATTTCCGCTTGCAGTTCAGCTCGTGCGTCAAATTACCCGGGGGCCCCGGCCGGTCCTCGATCGAACCGCACCCGACAGGAGGACAAAGCCTCCCGGCATCAGCCATCGCCGCGGCTATGGAAGGCGACCTGGACCCCGTCAACCTACCCGCGATAGCGAGCGTCAGCGGCGTGGGGGACTGCGGATCTGCACGGGTTCAGGAGTGCAGCCGAAGTGCAGTTGAGCAGGGCTACTATCCTTACGACGCGCTGAATCCGCCGGGGTCATACGAATGCCCGGCTTGCGGCGGGCGATTGAAGCCAGACGTCGAGCGACTGACAAAACCAAGCATGATTGCTGGCGCTCGTTGCGCAAGCGCAAGCGATTGTGGCACGTGTAGGAACGCGCTCGCTGCGTCGGCCTAGTGGTCGGTGCAACCGTAGCAATTGCATGTTATGGGTTTGCTGTGTCGCGCAAGCGCCGCAGCGCCGAGCCCAGCCTGCCTCACCAAGATCCTCGAAGCATTTTACCGGTGCAACTGCAGCCATCAAAACGAGCGCGACGACAAGGACCGCAGCATGCGTCAGTCCCGAGGGCAACACCGAGCGCGGCATGCCGTGCGCCAATCCGCTGCGGGCCCAGGCCATGTTGGAAGCAGAGTCACCAGGTTGGCGGTCGGGTGATTATCACAGCAACGGGACGCGCGGAATGTTTACAGGTAGGTCACGCGTTGCAGCAGCAGATAGCTCAGACAGGTCAAGTAAGAACAGTAAAGCGCCGCTGGCATAAACAGCTAGCATGCATTGCTGGCCCCTTCGCCTACTACTTGGTCATACATATTGCGCCTTGGACTGGCACGAGTCTGTCCCCGCGATCTTCACGCAAAACCTGTAGTATATCTGCTCCGTTTCACATGTATGCTACGTATGGCATTGCTCAGCACGGCTCGAGTGCTTCGGCATACTCCTACCCTCCCGTACATGCCTATTGAGACCCCCAACCCAAGTCGCAGCTCAGAGCGACAACCCCAATGGCCAGCAGGAGGCCTCCTGGTGGCCAGCAGCAATCGATCGATGGGACCAACGCCACTGGCCGGTCACGCCAGGACGACCAACACTGTAGCCCGCAGCAGCCGGGCCCAGATACCCTAGACGTACCTGGTGAGGATCAAAGCTTGCGTACAGGCCGGCGCGTGCCGTTGCGGTGACAGGGGGCGAGCCCAATGCCGCCAAGAAGGCCGTCTCATGGGATGGCTGCGTGGGGAATAGCAGGGTGGCGTCCCAGTTCGTCAGCACCCGAGCCGGGCGGATTTGATAACAGCGGGTCGCTGCGTATGCAAGGCCTGTGTATGGCAGCTGCGCAGGCGGGACATGCGACTTCGCACTGCTGTGTGTGCGAGTGAGACGATGAGGCCCGCAAGCGACCACCCCGAGTGCCCCATGCCGTGTCCGGGCGAAAATTTAAGAAGCTGCCGTTCGGCGCGACAGTAGCCTCAGCTTCGCGGCAAGCCACGCTCCGGCTTTGTACTATGCGCCCTGGCCTAGCAACCTATGGCGCGCCACGGCTGGCACGACTAGCGACTTGGCCCCACGTGCGGTTCGTTTGGTGTGACCTCCGCCCCCAAGAACGCCAGTCAATAGACACAGCAAAACACACACCGCCCAGGCCTTAACCTTGGTGCCGTGGAGTGCCGTATGCAAGCGAACTTATACAGAGTCGGCCGTTGCGGGGCCGCTTGCGTGCTCCCCTGCCCAGGATTGGCATCCAGCGGCGCACGTGGTAGGCGAGCGAGGTGTGTGGCATACTTGGCAGCGCAGCGTGCGGCGGGGGCTCGCAGCATTGCACTGCCGGCCGCTGTGATCACGCTTGGGCCAGGCTGCCGCCGTGCCAGGCTGCCCACCAACACATCGGGCGTTCGGGCCACACGCTGTGCTTACTCGCTCCAACAGCCTCAGCCAGCCGCCAACCGTGAAGACGCCGCCTCGCCGCCTCGCGAGCCGCTGCTCGCAGCCCCAAGCAGCAGTACTCCGCGCGCCCGCCGCTCACTCCACCATGCCCGCCCACTCCACGTCCTCCAGGTCCGCCAGCGGCAGGCGGCTGCCCAGCTCCGACAGCGCCTCCGCACCCAGTGCTCCCTCGCCACCGCCCCTGAACCCACGCAGCGTCACGAGCTGCAGCCGCGGCAGCGCCGCCAGCGCGTCCACCGCCGCCGCGCACAGCACCGCCTCACCGCCGGGCCGCGGCGGCAGCCACTCCAGCTGCCGCAGGCAGCGGCAGCGCGTCAGCGCCGCCAGGCCCGCGCTGCTGAACGGCGGCGGGCCGCCAGCGGCGGCGCCAGGCTGCTCCGTGTCGTGCGAGGCGCGCAGCACCGTCAGCGCCGTCAGCGCCGACAGTGCGCCGCAGGCGGCGTCGGTCAGCGGCGGCGACAGGTTGGCGAGCTCGAGGCTGCGCAGGTGCGGCGCCGCCGCCACCAGCGCCGCGACGTCGACGCCGCCGTCGAGGTTGACCTCCGCCAGAATCAGGTTCTCTAGCAGCGGCAGCGGCGGCAGCGGCGGCGACGCCGGCGGCGGCAGCACCGGCCGCGGCGGCTCCGTCACCGGCGCCGCCGCCGCAAACGCGACCGCGTCCTTCAGGCCCTCCCGTCTCCGCGCGGCGGCGGCCTCCAGCGCGCGCCGCGCCGCCGGCGCCGCCGCGAGCGTGAGGCCGGTCAGCGCGGCGCTGGTGAGGCTGGGCGGCAGGCAGCCGGCGTCCAGCACATCCGCCCAGCGGTCGGCTCCCCAGGGCCCGCACCCGCCTGCGCCTGCGCCGCCGCCGGGCCCAAACCCCGACAGCGTCAGCGCCTCGAGCCGCGGGAAGCGCCGCAGCCAGGCCCCGTACGCGAGGCCGGCGGGCTCCGCCGCGCCAGCGAAGGCCGGCGACTGGTCGCCTGCGGCGGCGAAGGCGGCGGCCGGATGCAGCGGCGCCGGCTGCAGGTGCAGGCAGGACAGATGCGGCCAGCGCGGCGCCAGCGCCGCCAGCTCCTGCGCGCCCACGCTGACGGAGCAGCCGCTGACGGACAGCGACCGCAGCCCGGCGAGCGCGCCCAGCGCCCACCAGCCGCGCGGCGTCGGCGGCTGTCCGCTGGGGCTGTCCACACCCTGTCCTGCCGCGCTCCCCGCCAGCGCCGCCGCCGCCGCCTGGGGCGCAGCCGCGGCGCTGGCGGGCGTCGGCGGCGCGGCGGCGCGCCAGCGGCAGTCGGACAGCGCGAGGCTCTCCAGGGAGGAGAGGCGGCCTAGGTGCGGCCGCGGGTCGGCGGGGAAGGAGCAGCGCTGCAGGCTGAGCTCCCGCAGCAGGGGCGCGTCTGGGCGGCCCGCGGCGCAGCGCAGCAGCGTGCGCAGCGCCACCCAGTCGCCCAGGCGGGGGCTGGAGGCGCCGCGGGAGGCGCACTCGCGGGCGTGCACCAGGACCTGAGGCACGGCAGGCGAGGGCGGCGTGGGAACAACGCATGGTGGAGGGGAGGCCGGTGGGAGGGGTGAGCGACGGCGCAGTGAGCGCCGCGCACGCCGGGCAGCCGCCACCGCCGTGCGCCGGGGGCTGCGTGGCGAGGCGCGCTGGTCGTGCGGGTTCGTGTCGCGGACCGCTTGCATCCCAGGCCTGACGCGGGTGCCGGGTCTCATTGTGGCCCGGGAACCCCGGGTGGCCCCAACACGTGCTTGCGGTGGCGTGGCCTCTTCTGCCGGCTGCCGGCCGCACCATGAGGGCTCATGGCCGGGGACGCCCCATGCGCGGGAGCAGCCAGGGGTGCGGGCGTGTAGGTGCTGTGGCTCTCAATGTGGGGACGCCCCATGCGCGGGAGCAGCCAGGGGTGCGGGCGTGTAGGTGCTGTGGCTCTCAATGTGGGGACCCCAGTGCCTCACCTGCGTCTCCAGCTCCAGAGCCACAAGCAGCTGCGAGGTGAGCCCAGGGACACAGCGCCGGGGTGAGGTGCGGCCGCGACAACAGCCCACACGCGCGCACATCGCAGCGCAGGTCAGGTCAGCACAGCACAGCGCGCACTCCCGACACAGCCACAGCTGCACGCCAACATATCACAGAGCCGGGGGCCCTTGCGGCGAGCCGGCCGCGCTGCGCTGCCGCCCGCCCAGCTGCTGCCGGACACGTACGTATTCGAGGTACGCCTCAGAGCCCTCGCGCTGCTGTCGCGTCGACGTGGGGCCCGCCTGCTCGCCTGGCGCCACCGCCGACGCCCACAGCGCCTGTGGGGGTGCGAGCGTCGGCGAGGCAACGGCTCACGCATTTACGGCTTGGGTCCGCGGCCGCGAAGCCGAGACAGCAAGCCGGTGGCGGCCACCCGGCGCAGCAAGTGAGCCAGGGCCAGCCAATCGTTGGCGTCTGCGTTCGGCTGCCAAGCAGCCGACAGCGCGGCGCCTTCTGGCGAGCGGGAGCTGACGAGCAGAAGTTTCGGGGCACCCAGCGCCGTCATGCGTGCAGCAGGGCGCCCCCCTGCGGCCGCGGGGACCCACCCGTGCCGCTGCCGCCGCCTGCGCCGCGACATGTGCCGCGTGCTCCGCCTGCGGCCCAACGGCGACGGACGCGGGTGCAGTTAGGGCGCCGCGGCAACCGCAGCACGCGTAGCGCAAGGCGGCACAGCTCCGGGCCGACACGGCTCGCAGCCCTGCCAGCTCCCACCCAGCGCCCCACCTGCGCCCTTGCCGCCTCCACGGCGGCGCCCACGCCCCCGCCGCCATGCGCCTGCTGGCCCTGCCCCTCCTCCTCCTCCGCGTCATCCTCCTCGTCCTCCTCGTCCTCCTCGTCCCCCTCGTCCCCGTGGTACGTCAGCCGCAGCGCCGTCAGGGCCGTCAGCGCAAACAGCTGCGGCACCCGCAGCGAGCTGCTCACCTCGAGCCGCAGGTCCTGCGGCGCGCGGGCCGCGGCGGAGCTCGCCCATGACACCAGCAGCCCGCATCTCCTCCCGACGCCCGACCCAAGAGTGCAGCCGGCTACCCGCACACCCAGCCCGCGGCGTGCCGCACAGCGCGCGCTGCTTGCCCGGGCCCCTCTGCCCCTGTCACGTGCCCTCCCGTCCAGTGCCACCTGCAGGCGGCGCAGGCTGTGCATGGAGGCCAGCCAGCCTCTTGCCCCGCTACCAATCCCACTGCTCTCGCGGCCTCCATCCATTATGGGACCACCGCCCATACCTGCAGGCGGGGCAGGCTGCGCAGGGAGGCAAGCAGCCCCTCGTCCAGAGCCACCAGGCCGTCCAGCACCAGCTGCCGCAGCCCGCTCAGCCGCCCCAGCGCCGCCAGCCCCGAGTTCACATCGTCCACGCCAGACAGCTGCGGCGGCCGGGGCAAGCGGCAAGGGGCAAGGGGCGAGGGGCAGGGGCAGGGGCAGGGTTTGGGGACAGAGGGCGCCGTGTCAACGTCGAGACAGCTGTTGATGCCGGCCGCGTAAGGCGGCGGGTAGGCGAACACGCCGGCCCGACCTGCGCGGTGGCCATGCCAGATGCCTCCCCTTCGGCCGCCCGTGCCGCCTCTCCCATCTCGCCTAGCCCCAGCACCCTGCCAGGCGCACTTCGCAGTACCCCTGCGTCCCTCCGTCTCCACCCTGCCCCCAACGCGCCCTCCCACCTCCACGTGCAGCCGCGCCAGCTGTGTCGCGCCAGCCAGCGCCGCCAGCTTGTCGTCCCCAAAACCATACTGCGGCAGCCCGCTGAGCAGCTTGAGGTCGCGCAGCGCCGGCAGCCGGGACGGCGCCAGCACGTCGGCCAGCTCCTGCGGCTCGGGGGAGC
Organism: Chlamydomonas sphaeroides; assembly: GCA_001662425.1. Classification (NCBI taxonomy): domain Eukaryota; kingdom Viridiplantae; phylum Chlorophyta; class Chlorophyceae; order Chlamydomonadales; family Chlamydomonadaceae; genus Chlamydomonas; species Chlamydomonas sphaeroides. The sequence goes on along the minus strand of BDDC01000211.1, from coordinate 76,818 downwards.
CGCCCTGCGGGTGCGCGCGCCCGTGGGCGCGGTGTGGCGGCAGAACGGCGTCAGGACGCTTCCGGTGCGTGGCCCAACCCCCGTCCGCAGCCCCAACCCTGGGCGGCCCTAGCCCCGCCTAACATCGCCGCTGCTGCCAGGGGGCCACTATCGGCACACACACACACACACACACACACACACGCGGCCTGCGCGCCATTCTCCCTTGCGTTGGTTTTGTACTACTATTATACTTATACTTATTTCTGAACATACACACAGCGGGGCGTGCTGTGCCGCGTGTGGGGTTCTGTCCTACCTAACACTGGAACACACACGCCGCACAGCCATCTGCGCACATGGCCGCCGGCCCGGCAGGACGCGGTCGCGCCATGATGAGGCGCAGCGGCAGGGGAGGCGGTCGGACCGCGCTTGCGTGACTCCCAGCCTGGTTGTGAGGCAACACGGCAGCCATGTGCACTCGCGCGCGCTCTTGCCGCATCGGCCGTGGCTACTCGTGCCGCCACGTGGGCCTCAGCGCCTAGGTGCCGCACCATGATGAGGTACAGCGCCCGCAGCCCCGGCAGCTGGCCCAGGCAGGGCTGCAGCTGCTGCGGAGCCGCGCCCAGGCAGGGCCCCGAGCTGGGCGCCAGGTAGCGCAGCTCCAGCTTGGTCAGGCCCGGCAGCGCGGGCGGCAGCGCCAGCAGCTGCGAGGCCAGGCCGGCGGGCGGCACGCGGGTGCCCACGTACACTGCGACCGTGACGTCGGGACAAGGGGAAGGGGAAAGGAACGAGGGGAGGTGAGGGGGAGGGGCAGGGCCAGCGGATGGCAACGGGCGGCGACGAGCGCACCAGGCGCCACGTGTGCAGGCCGAGCAGCGCGCGCCGCGGGCCCCGGCCTAGCAGGTGGCCGCGCCGCGCCGCAGCCGGTGGCGACCGGGGCCGCGACCGCTGGTCGAGCAGGGCGGTGGCGGCGGCATGCGGCCATGCGCCGGGCAGCTGGCTGCGCCACCCATGCCGGGCGCACATAGGGCAGCCCAGCGCCGGGGCCACGCCATGCGAGGAGCCATACCTGGCGCAGCAGTATGAGCTGCGGCCCAGCGCCCACCGACGCACCCATGAGCTCGGTCAGCCGCGGCAGGCAGGCCGCCAGCCCCGCTAGCGCCTTGGACCACACGTGCTCGCGGCCCGGGGGCTGCGCGTCGAGCTCGGCCATGGGCCGGTGGCCGGCGGCCGGCGGCTCCTCCTGCGGACCCTGCACTTCATCCTGCTGCTGCGAGGCAGCCTGCCCTGGGCCTGGCTGTCGAGGCTCTTGGCCGGGGCCCTCGCAGGGGCCCGGGCCCTGGGCGGGCCGCGCGCCGGGGTGTAGCGCATGTGTAGGCTGGGGATCAGGACACCTGGGTAGTGCGGCTGGGTCCGCCGGGTGGTGGTGGTCGGTGCCGGGAGAGGGCAGGTGCGTGACCGCGGCGCTGATGTGCCGGCGCCAGTGGCTGCAGGCGCGCCGTGCGGACAGGAGGTCCAGCAGGGGCAGGTGCGGTCCGACACGCTGCGGGGGGTCATCGCGCAGAGGGAGGCGTCGTCGAAGGCTCGCACATAAGCTCGCGAGCTCTGCTTGAAGCGCGCACGGTGATGTTACGCCTTGTCTGCTGAGCTTGAGCTCGGCGTTCAGCGAGCGACCGACGGCCCACCTCGAGGACATCCTGGTGCAGCGTCGCCCACGCCACCATGACTGCATCACGCTCATCGGTGTCCATCACGGCATAGCAGTGTAGCGGCTAGTTGGGCTGGTAAGCGACAGCTCGTAACCGGTGAGGGTCGGCGAGCAGCGGCTAAATCAATCGTGCAGAAGCAAGTGCATGTAGCCACCGTGTATCTGCAAGGCTGGTGAGGGTGCGTTTGCATGCCCCGTGCATGCCTCCCTGCCAGACCCGCCAGACCCAGCCCCCCACCCGCCCGGCCCCCAGACCCCTCCCAACGCCGTCCGCTTCCCGCCTTGACCGCTGGCCTCTGCCCCGTAATCATCCCAGCGGAATTGCCGCGGCTAAGCTCGTCGGAGCTGCATTTGGCCGGAGCACCCGTCGCGAGGTACCTGGGCCCATCCTAGCACATCCGTACACACGGGCAGCGCACATTGGTCTGCCCAATGCAGCACTACCAGGTACACACACTCAACCTTGCCCTGCCACATTTCGCAATGGTCCTGCACCTGCCCTGTGGTCGCGTCCTGGGCGATGCTATCCCGTTCGCCAAGCAGCTGCTCGCTGACCCGAACCTGCAAGCTGCAAACGAAGACTTTCTGGCTAAAATTGGCGACGAGCCCGCGCCTGCGTCGCGTCGCAGCGCCTGCGCGCTAACGGAAGAGCATGCGCTGGTGGACTTCACCGATGGCGAGTGGACCCTCGGCAGCACAGACGCCACCACCTGCCTAATCGTCGTTGCGGTGTGTCACGAGACGTGCAAGGCCTGGTGAGTGCGCCACGGCTTGGAACGCGGGGCGGGGCGGGCGGATGCGCGGCGCCACGGTTGGTGCCAATCTGACATCTTCCTCCCCGGCGCTCCGACCGGTGGTCGCGCCCAGGACCGCGCACTTCAATTCCGGAATAGCTGCTCGCGACTCCACCATCGCCCGCCTGCTGCCAGCCGCCATGCGCCGACCCGACGTATACCTTACCGGCTCCTTTGTCGAGGACAGCGGCGAGAGCGCCGCCACGCTGCGCATCGTGCTCCAATGCCTCCACGCCTGTCCGCTACCCATCACCGTCCGCCTGGCTGCCGTCGACTCCGCCAACACCTTCCCCAGCGGCGGCCCGCGCGCCATGCACTTGGCCGTACGGTGCCGCCGTGTGGTCACGCCGCCTGGAGAGTCAAGCGGCGTCGGCTGCGGCAGCAGTGCCGAGGCCGTTGCCGCGCAGCCTCACGCCCACGGGACACCTGCCTGCGCTCAGGCAATGGCGGGGGCGAGGGCTGCGAGCTTCCATGTTGTGGTAGACGCCAGCCCGGCGGGCTTCGCCGACCGGGGGCCTGAGCTGCCGCGGCGCTTCGCGCACGGCCACTTGGCCGAGCGAGGCGGCGCTGTGCGGTGGGACTCGGGCAGCAGCGATGACGACGGGGCGAGCGGCAGCAACGGAGAGGAACAGGAGCAGGACGAGCACGAAGGCAACGGCGAGGGCGTTGGGGGCCTGCGCTGGATTGTGCAGACGGCTACGGGTCGGCTGCGGGTGCCGGGCATGCGATGCCGGCGGCTGCACCCCGCGATGCTGGGCTACTTCGCGGCGCAGCTGCAGCTTCCTGACGCCCGCTTCCTGGCGACCAGCAGCACTAGCCCCGAGTACGGTGAGACGCGGCGCGGCGGAGGGCGCCGGTCGGGGACGGCGGCCCCGATGCTGCTCAGGGCCATGGCGCAAGGGTCAGATGGCAGGGCATGCGTATGGTGTGTGTGGGCGGCGCGCTGGTGGCCTCCGCGCGCCGGCCTTCCATACCAGGGCACGTGCCATAGTGAAGCTCCCAAGGGTCCATGAGCCGGGTCCGGCCTCCCTACCTGCGCGGGTCCTGCCCGGGTGGCGGCTTTGATCACATGGCCAGGTGCATGTTCCGGCTCCCCACATGTGACGGATCGAGCACGACCTGCGCCACCGGGTCCCACACCATGTGGCCTGCGCCGCCATCCCTCGCAGAGCCACCCAACTTCGTGGCCGATGTCAAGCAGGGCCTCCAGTACGCGCTCCGGGCGGCGACCGGCGGCGTCACGACCATCGCGGACGCCTGGTATGAGTGGCAGGGGCTGCCGGAGGCGGGGCTCGGCTGGCGGGAGGCCGAGGCGCTGAGCGTGCGGCAGGCTTCGATGTCTCGCGCGGGCTGTTGGGAGGCTGGTCTGGGCCAGGTGGCGGGGCAGCTGGTTGGGGAGGGGGCTGTGGGCAGCGAGGAGATGGTGGCAGCGTGAGAATGTGCGGTGCGCAGTGGGAAGGGGTGCTGTGAGCCCTCTGCGGGCCTGCCCTGGAATCCGGCATGCCAGCGGCGGCGGCTCTTTGGCAGTCGCCTGCAGCTGTGTCTGGTCCACGTGTTGGGCTACTGCGGCATGCGGCATGCAAGCCGCGGGCGCCAGGCGGCCTGCAGCGGTGTGCATGTGCACACGTGCTTGGGGGGTTTGGGGCAAAAGCCGCGCAGACGGGGTGCTGGTGCCGCGTGAGCGGCCGGCTCGCATGCCTGCGGGCGCACAGGGGGGCCCCCGCTGCGGTGTCGCGCAACAAGCGAACACCTGTAGGCTGCTGCCCGAACGCCAGGAGGAATTAGTGCCGCCACATTGGGGCAACGGAGGCATAGCGCATTGCATTTTGTCACGTAGCGCGATGCAAGGTGGGCGCATGTACATACCTGGGGCCCGCGCCAAGTGCTGCGAGGGCAGCTCGCCGGGCGCCTGCTGTCGTGTCGCACAACACGCGGTTTGCTGCTGCGCGATCGCAAGGATGATCTTGGTGGCACTCGGTGATGACGCATGGCAGCTGCCGCGGTTTGTAGGGCTGGTCGGGCGCTCGGGCCCAGGCGTTGGGGGAATGCTATCGCCGGAACGCGTGCGGTGCACTCGCCGGCTGAAGAGTGGCGCAAGTCGGCAGCCAAGACCTATCGGTGTGCACTAGGAAGCCTGAGGGCCTGCGCCGAGTTGGACCCCGCATCTCTACTTGGTGAGGTCTGCATGGTCCCAGCTTTCCGCACTGCGCAGTGGCCTGCACGCAAGCCGCAGTGCCGCATGTGACACGCCATGTAACATACAGGGGCCGCTGTGGTGGCTTTGCCAGTTGGGGCAACATGCGGTGTCCGTGTGCCGCGTGTCCCCTGGCGCATGCAGCGCGGCGTCACCCCAGACCCCACGCCCCGCCACATGACCCACACGCTTGCAGCGCCGCCGTCCCGTCCCAGGCCCCACATCGCCCCCAGCCGTCACTAGCCCCCATGTCCGGGCCTACTGTCGGCCACCGCCTTCTGACGTCCAAGACAGCCGCCACTCTGCCGCGCCCAGCACGCACGCCGCACCCTCGCTGCCATCGTCAGTGAGCAAGCGGCCGCGGCACCCGGCGCAACCTGCCACCGGCGCGCGCCCTCATCCCCGGCCGCCCCTGCAGCCAGGGAGCCTCCTGCCCGCGTCCAGCCGCGCCACAGCTGCGACAACACCAACGCGCCGCGCCGCGTGCCTCACTCTCTCCGCCGCTTCTTGCTCTTTTTGCTCTTCTTCTTGCTGCTCTTCCGGTCCCGGTCCTTGCCCTTCCTGTCCCTGTCCTTGTCCTTGCGCTTACGCGCCTTGTCGCGGTCCTTGTCCTTGTCGCGTCGCGCCCGCAGCACCACCTCGAGGGCGCGCTGGATGTCGGCGCTCCCAGGCCGGCCGCCGGGGCCGACCGCCGCGCCGCCAGCTGCAGGATCCGCCAGGCCGAGCCCAGGAGCAGGGCAGCGAGGCGCAAGGTACGTCAGGCAGGAGGGCAAGCGTGAAGATGAGGGGAGCGGTGGCAGGCAGGCCACGAGGTCGACGGCAGGTCGCGAGGCATGGGCGGAGGGCGCGCGTTGCAGGTGCAGCAGCCACTGCATCACATGCCCGCAGACAGCTCACCAGCCGGCGCGTCGCTGCCGCTGCTGTCGTCGCTGTCGCTGCTGCTGCTGCCGCTCGCCTCGCTCCCGCCCCCACGCTGCAGCCGCCCGGGCGCCGACGGCGGCCCGCCGCCCGTCGCCGCCGCCACCGCGCCTCCCGCCGCCACCGCCGCGCCGGGCGTGCCCACATAGTGCGGCCCCGCTGCCCTCAGCGACGCGCGCCCCCTCGCCTCCGGCGCCCCTTCCCCGCCACCCTCCGCCTTGCCGTGGCCCCTCCGCCCAGGCCCGAACCGCGCGCGGCGCTCCGCCTCCAGCGCCTCCAGCTCGGCCCGCTGCTCGGCCACGCGCTTCAAAACGGCCTCCAGGTAGCTGCCCGCGTTGCGGTGCCCGGGGTCCAGCGCCAGCGCGGCGCGCAGGTCTCGCTGCGCCGAGTCAAAGTCGCGCTGGTTGGCGTGCGCCGCGCCGCGCGCCACCAGCGCCTCGGCGGAGCGCGCGTCCAGCTCCAGGGCGCGGTCGTAGCACTTGTGCGCCTCGGCGTAATTGCCTTTGGGCCGGCGGGTTGGACGGGTGTGGTGCATGCGGCACGACGTGGACCGGTGTTGTGGTGCATGCGGTGCCGCCGCATGCGGGAGCCAGCACCCCGGGCGCCCACCGTTGCCGTCGCTCATGCCGGCCCGGCGCCCAGCGGTGCCCAGCGGCGCCTGCACCCCTGCTTGCCTCATCCCCGGCTGACAGGCCGCCCCTGCATCCAGCCATGCGGGTGACTAGCCCTCCCCATAGCCCTGCCCGTGCCCCGTGCCGCTGCGCCAGTCCATGCTCAGACCCGCGACCCGTACCGCCACCCTCTGAGCCCCGCCCCTTCCGAGCACGCACCCTGCTCGGCGTGCCCATGCCCCTCGCCCCTCGCCCTTCAAGCCCTTGCCCACGCCCGCCCAGCCGGGGCACCCAGGCCGCACCTTGCTTGGCGTACGCCACGCCCTGCTTGACCGCCTCCACCGCCCAGCGCGCGTCCACGTGCCGCCGCAGCACGCCGCGCAGCGCCTGCAGCCCCGCCCGGCCCGGCGGCGGCCCCAGGCTGGAGCCCGCAAGCCCCTCGAGCAGCTCCGCCATGCCCAGCGCCTCGGCCATGCAGCCCTCACAATGCGGGCTGCGGAACGTGCGGCTCCCGGCCAGGCTGTCCAGGAAGGCCGTACACGCGTACGGTGGCCGGACTGGAAGCTGTGGCGCAACAGCTTCAGCTGCCGTCAATGGCGGCACCGAGGCGTGCGTTGCGGCCGCGCCATCGGCGTCGGCGGCGGCGGCGGCCGCCGCGGCTGCGGCCGCCGCGAGCGCTTGGGCTTGCGCCTGGGCGTCGGCGGCGGCCTTGCACTCTGCCTGGTACAGTTCGTATTCGTAGTGCAAGTCCCTGTCGTTCAGCTCCTTGATGGCCTGGTCCGACAGCTCGCGCAGCGTGGGCACGCTGGCGAAGCCCCAGGGCGGCGGTTGCGGAAGCTCCAGGCTGCCGCCGCACTCGGCTTGCGAGAGCAGGTCGGGGACCTACGGGTGCGAGCGGTTTACGCGGTTAGACTGGAAGTAAGAGCATGGGGTGCAGACCTGCGGATGGTGGGTGGATGAAGGCTGCAGGGGGTGCCACTTGGGGTGGCGGGGGTACAGGATGGCGCCAGGGCGGGATGCATGCCAACTAGCGCGGACCGTGCAAGCCGCCCTCCATTGTGCGCTTACCTTTTCACGCAGGATCTTGCGCAGCCGCTCGGCACACGCCTCCAGCTCCAAGGGCGGCTCCATTCCACGCGACCAAGGATGTCAGCAGGGGACAGGGACTGACTGTAGCTACATAATGTGCTATTGTGGTTGGTAGCTAACACGGCTCAAGGGCTGGCGTGTATCTTGTACAGCGATGACAATGCCGGGCTTGTTCTTTTTGCTTGAGAAAGCTCCATAGCTGTGTACAATCCTACATAGCATACAAACAATCTACATATATTGAGTGCGAGTTTTGCAGTGAGCCATCATGGCACCTTTGCTCCAAAAGCCTGTCGCGCGCTGCTCGGATGCAGCGTCGGCCCAGCGCGCCGCAAGTTGCTCGTTACGCATGCCGTTGGCTGCTCCGCTGCGTGGCTGCGGTCGCCGCACGCTACAAGTGGCACGGACGGTCGCGGTTGATGCACCTGTCGCCAGTGAGCTTGCCACCCGCTGCGCTTGCCAGTCTGATCGATAGCGTCCTGCAAACTGCCTGCCTTCATTTCGCGCTGGCAGTTTCAGGCGCTCTCCGTGTTTACGAGTGTGTACGGTGCCAACCACCCTCCGCCACCTCCTGACCACACAGGCGCACCCTCGGCCGCGGCCCCGCACGTGCCGGTCAACGCCCCGGCGCCCACGGCCTCCACATCCCCGGCACCCGCCGCGGACTCCTTCGCCCCCGCCTGGTCCTGGTTCCGCAGCTGGACCCCCGTAGCGCCCATCGTTTTCCTGGACAAAACCCGCCCCACGCCCGTAACGCTACTGGGCCAGAGCCTTGTCGTATGGTACCACAAGGAGGCAAGCAGCCGGGCACCGCATCAGCTGCGGCGCGTGTACATGTGCCATAACCTGCGCTGCACACCACCCCCAGCCCTGAGCGCGCCCCCGCCACGCCACCGCGCGCGCTCGCTCCGCGCCCCAGCCGCAGCAGCCCCCGCCTGCATCGCCCGAGCCCGCGCCCGCCCGCTCGCTCCCCGCGCGCAACCATCCCCTGAGCTCGCCACCACCCAATCCTCCTCCTGCTCGTGTGCCCGCAGGCCGGCTGGCGGGTGATGCGCGACGCCTGCCCGCACCGCCTGGCGCCGCTGTCGGAGGGCCGCCTGGAGGACGGCGGCACGCGCCTGGCGTGCGCCTACCACGGCTGGGAGTTCGACCAGGCCGGCTCCTGCACGCGTGTGCCGCAGGTGCGGGGCCAGGGGGGGCCCTCGCACGGGCGCAGCCTGGACCCCGAGGAGCCCGCGACGCGCTCGCGCGCGCCCGCCCCTGGAGCCCCCGCGCGCACTGCGCCCGTGCCCGCTCCGTCCACCCACTCCGTCAACGCCTTCTCTTCCGACGCACCTGTCGTGCGCTGCACCCATGCGCCCTGCGCCCTGCGCCCTGCACCCATGCGCCCTGCGCCCTGCGCCCTGCGCCCTGCACCCATGCGCCCTGCGCCCTGCGCCCTGCACCCATGCGCCCTGCGCCCTGCGCCCTGCACCCATGCGCCCTGCGCCCTGCGCCCTGCACCCATGCGCCCATGCGCCCTGCGCCCTGCGCCCTGCGCCCTGCGCCCTGCGCCCTGCGCCCTGCGCCCTGCGCCCTGCGCCCCGCTGCATCGCCCACTTCCTCCCACGCGCCGCCGCCTGCCCCCACCTCACCCCTCGGCCCACTCCCATCTGCCGCCGCCGCAGCTAGCGGGCGACGAGCGCGCCGCCACCACCGCCACGGCCAGCGGCCGCTCCTGCGTCACCTCCTTCCCGGTGCGTGAGGTGGACGACGCGCTGTGGGTGTGGCTGGACGCCAGCCCCCAGGGCCGGGCGCTCGCCGACGCCACCCCGCTGCCGGGGCTGCTGTTCGACGGCATGAGCAGCCCCGCGGACTGGACCATGAACGAGCTGCCCAACGACTACAGGTACGGCGGTTGGCGGTTGGCGGTTGGCGGTTGACCGGGAGGTGGCGGGCGGTTGCCGGTGTAGGTGTGTCGCGATGGGCCGCATGTGGCGGGACGCGCGGCGGGCAGGGGCGACGGGCGAGGCGAGGAGGGCATCCATGCAAGCACGCACGAGCGGCGGGCAGGGGCCGAGGGTGGGGCGCGCGCGTGCAAGCTGCGCGATCTGCGGGGGTTGGGCGATGCGAGGGTAGGGCTGCGCGCGTGAAACCTGGTTGGCAAGGGGGCCGGGCACAGCGATGGTGGCCCCAAGAAGGGCCCGGTCGGGTTGCGGCACAGCGCAGCGCAGAGCAGGTGTGCAGCACTGCCACCACGGTAACCTGCACACCTGCCCTCCCCGTCCTTCCCGCTCCACTCCCCCTTCCCCTCCCCCTCCGCCAGCTTCTGGGTGGAGCAGGGCATGGACCCCGCGCACGCCAACTTCCTGCACCACGGAAGTGAGCTCCTCCAGCCTCTCGCTCCCTGGCCGCCCTCCGTGCGCGCGCACCGTGCAGCATGCGAACACAGCTGACATGACAGGGCTCGACGCATGGCAGGCCAAGCAGGCAGAGCGCCGCGATAGCACGGTTGGCCCCGGCCCGCGACTCAGCTCGTCGCCAAGGGCGCCAGGCACGCCTGAAGCTCGCCGCAGCGGTCTCCCTCATCCGTGCTCCGTTCCAGCGCCCATCCCCCACCCCGCCCGCTCCCTGCCCGGCGCGCCCTGTCTCCTGGGTCGTGTGGACGACGCAAGCCGAGCGATGCAGGCTTGTGTTTGCTCATCGCCAACCTCGGTCGCGTGCTGTTCCCCCTACCACAGACGGCGGCTTCCGGGACCACAACGCGGTGTCCATGGCGGCGCAGCGCGTGACCGACATCAGCCTCGCGGGCGGCTGGACGTGGTCGGTGAGGCCAGGGGGCCCCCTCTGGCGCCTGGACGCAGTGCCGCCGGAGCCTGGTGGGAGGCAGCGGGTGCCGTCGGTGCCGCCCCAGCGCGGCTCAGGTGGATGCCTCCAGCATGCTGCGCTGATCTGCCCCGGCCCCGGCCCCCGGCCCCGTGCCCTCGCTGACTGCCCGCCCCTCAGCACCGCGGCTACGAGACGAAGAACAAGGACATGGTGGCCCTGCGCGAGTTCCAGCCGCCCTACACCATCAGGTGAGTGAGCAGTCGCACACGCGCCTGGGACAAGGGGAGCGCGCGTAGGGGCTGTGATGGGGCCACGGCCGGACAAGCAGCAGGGTACGGCTGGCACCCGCCGGCGGGCTTTGAGTGGCAGGGTGTTGGCATCAGGTGGGCGTTCGGTAGGGGCGGACCTCCGCATCAGGTGGGCATTCGGTAGGGGCGGACCTCAGCAGCAGCAGGTGGCGCACGCACGCTCCAGCGCCCGGTGGCTGGGGCCAGCGGGTGCGCTGCTGCGCCCGTCGGACCAGGCTGAATGCCGTCGGCACGTACGTTCGTGCGGCTGCAGCCTGGGACGGCGTGGGATGGATGGAGCCCACGTGTGTGAGCACGTGTCAAGCCCGCCAGCTCACCCCACGTGGCTGAGCCCTGGCCCGCAGGGCGCGCTACGAGTACCCCACCGGCTCCGTGCTGCAGCTGCTGACGCTCCAGGTGCGGTGAAGCCCTCCTTCCCCCGGGGCCCCGCTGGCTGGCTGGCTGGCGGGGGCCACGCCACAGGCCCCTGGCGCTGCCGCTGGCACGCCGCTCGATGTGCGCCACTCTCGCTCAGTGGCGGCTGCTGGGCGCTGCCTGCCGCAGGTGCCAGTGCGGGAGGGCGTGGCCCGCGTGTGGTTCAAGCTGGGGCTCGGCAAGGCCAAGAAGGAGGGCGAGGCCAAAGGTGCGTGCCGGTTGTGAGCGCCCCACTGTCAGTTTGCATGCCGTGCCCACCGGCACACCGGCAGCCACAGCGCCGCGCTCATCGGCCCCTCGCCGCCCACGACACCGGCCTTCAATGCACCGCGGCAGGCGCAGCAGGGGTATAGGCGGGTCCACGAGTCAAGTACGCCGCGCGCGGCCAGGTCCGCGCTCCTGCTCGCTTTCTGTGTAGCCGCCCACGCCGCACCACGCCTGTCCCCTCGCAGCGGATGCGGCCGACAGCGCCGCCAAGCCCGCCAAGCCCGCCACCTCCGGGGGCGGCGGCGGGCTGTTTGCGCTGCTGCGCAAGATGCCGCACTGGATCAACGACATCCACGCCCTGGCGGACCAGGTGCGGTCAGCAGCGTTGCAAGGGGCGGTACTGACCCCGTTGACCCCGATTGACGTGGAGAGTACGAACCCAGCGCCGCTGTTTCGCGGTTTCGCGTTGCAGTGAATTTCATGAAGTGTTTCTGAGTCGGCCCCAGGTGGCTGCCATGGCCCCGTGCATGCTGTCTTATTACTTGACTTGGCCGGTCGCTGCCCGACTGTGTGTTTGCGCGCCCCGCAGGACAGCGTCATGATGTGCAGGTGCGTGGGCCAAGCTCCGTACGGTGGCGGTCATGGCATGGGCATCGTTATCGTTGGCGCGTGTGCCGTGCCGTGCTCTCTGCCCAATCCAATTGGTGGAGATAGATAGGTGGTATGCGCGCAGGCCCTTGCTTGGATGCGCGGCAATGGCAGCGGGCCGCAGGAGTGTATGCCCCCCGGCCGCATCTGCGCTGTTGCCCACCGCTGGCTCGCTCTGCCGCTGCGGCCGTGCTCCTCATCCCTTGCCACTCCCCATCCCGCCTCCCCTCCCTTCGCCCCGCGCGCGCCCTGACGCACCACCCTCGGCCCATCCCCTCGCTGCCCCATCCCCTCCACGTCCCCACGAACGGCGCCCGCCCCCCCCCCCGCAGGCAGGAGGAGCTGATGCGGTCGCAGGGCCTCACATCGCGCAGCTACAACCTCAACTCCATCTCCGACGAGGGCGTGTCTGCCATGAACAAGTGGTTGCGGCTGGCGGGTGCGTGCCGCTCGCGGGGAAGGTCGTCCGGGAGGCGTGCATACATAGCGGCCAGGCACCGCTGCCGTCGGGAGCCACTGCACCCAGCCGCTGGGGGTCCCGTGCTTCAGGCCTGCGATCCACTCCCGCGGCGGCCGGGAGGCTCGTGCCTCCCTCGCTTGCCGCGAACGAGCTTGGGGCACGCAACTGCGTCCAGCCACGCAACCCAAGCAAGACCGTGCCGGCATCACACACTTCCGCAACTTACTCGTACCGGACCGCCGCGCGCCGCAGGCTACCCGGCCAGCCTGTGGGGCGGCGACGCAGCCCCCTCCGCCGCCGCCGCCTCTGCCACCTCCGCCTCGCCTTCCTCCGCCTCCGCCGGCGCGCAGCAGGGCCGGCTGCAGCAGCAGCTGTCCCGGCCGCAGCAGCAGTCCGCCGCCGCGGGCCAGACGTACGCCGGCTGGCCGCAGCAGGGCATCTCCTTGGAGGCGCTCATGGACAGGCAGCAGCGCCACGTGCGCCACTGCCGCGTGTGCCAGGACGGCTTGGCGCTGGTCACGAAGGTGGGTGGGCCGCCGCTGGGGCGTCCGCGTTCCCGACGTTTATGGGGCGTCATAGGCAGAGGTGCGCGTTCTCCACCGCCTGCCATCAGTCTCCTGCCGTCTGGCCCCATCGTCTTGTCTCGCACATGCTGGCCCTACCCTTCGCCGCCTGGCCGTGCACAGCTGCTCACTCACGCAAGGTACCGGCACGCCCCTGTCGCTGCACGCCTTGTCCCACGCAACCTGCAGGTGTGCTACGCGCTCTCGGTCGCCGCGGGCGTGGCGGTCCTGCTCGCGACGCTTGCTGCGATGACGGCGGCCGTCAGCGCAGACGGCGCGGCGGCGGTAGGCGGCTGGCCGGCGCTGGTGGCGTGCGGCGCGGCGGCGGCGGGGCTGGTGCTGGCTGCGGTGCGGGCCTGGGAGATGCGGCGCGAGCGCTTCATCTCGGGCCTGGCCAAGTGGCAGCGCACCGGCGGCTTTGCGTTTGCCAAGCGCAAGTAAGGGGGCGGGCCCCAGCGGTCTTGTCTGAGGCAGGGCCGTGGCTACTCAGCAGCAGGCATCCGCAGCGCCCACCAAGCGCCGCCGCCGCCATGGCGCCGTACTGTCGTACCTCAGTGGTGGCTTCCGCGTCTCGCTCATTTCGTGTTTCGCAATTGAGCATAAGGGCGCGTGCCGCATGTGCCGCCGCATCGTGCCGTGTCTGTCACAATTTTAGCATCTTCACCTCACGGCCCACGGCGCGGCGAACGAGTGGACGCAGGCGTGGTGGAGGCGTGGTGGCTTCGAGTAAACATGACGCGAACGGAGTGTGGGGCTGGGGCGCATGCTTGACCAGAGATGGGTGTGAAGGCGGGGAGACAGCCCAGGCCGCCGCGAGGGCGGCCGTGTTTTGCAGGTTGGCGGGAGCGCGTTGAGGGAAGCGCGGCCTGCCTTGACTGAGAGAGGTTGGGCGGTAAGGCAGAGGGCTACGCAGGGAGGGCGCTTGCTTGTGCAACAAGTCTGACGCACCGTCGTCTGGCAGCTGCCTGCATGGATGATGCTGTTCATGCTGGCATGCGGTTTAGGGGGATTTCCACGAATCAGCACGCAGTTGTCAAGCAGACGCCTAGCTATGGCATGGGTTTATTGCTGGCATTCGATCGCCGGTTGGTGTGCAATTGCTGGCCGCATGCAGCGTTTGTGCAGTGATGTGCATGCCTCACGACAGGCAAGCCGCTCATGTTTTGTGCGCGGTTACTGCATAACGCCGGCGTCCGCCGCGGTGCGAGGCGAGCCGGCTAAGCTGGTTGGCACATCGGCCAGCCTTCGCATGATTGCCACAGTAGTACGTCGACCTCCTGGCGTTGGCGCCTTGCCAGCTAGCTGGCTCGTGCAAGCTGCTGCGGGCAGAGGCGGCGGGACGACTGGGGCAGGCAGGGCACACCGCCCTGCTGGCCGTTGCTGGCCGTTGCTGGCCGAGTGAAACTCCGGCGCCCCGGCGCTGCTGCCTGCGTGCCTTAGACATCGCAGCAGTTGTTCGTTGTTCTGCAGAGTTGAGGGGTGTTGGTAGCATGGGTCACCGGCAGGTGGCCTCCTGGCCACCTGGCGCCATGGAGGTGGTTGGGCCCACTTGGCGCACACACGTGCATGGCAGGGCGTACAGCAGGGCTCGTGCATGGGGGCTGCGAGCCTAGGTAGGACACTGTAAGCCACATGAACATCTGCTTGTCGTACGCCAGCAAGGCAAACGTGCCGCGAATCAGACTGGGTTGCTGGGACCTGAGGCCAACCGCCCTCGCTGTAGGACTTGAGAGGCGCGGCACGAAAGTGCGACAGGCAACTGAGGGCGGGTCAATCGCACGCCACCTAGAGCCGCCCCAGCAGGAGAGGAAGTCGTTACATCGCACCCCGTACGAGTAGAGCTGTTCCCAGTAGACCAAGAAAGAGTTCATATCAAGGGGAGACATCCGCAGCCTGCAGGAACCATTTCCGGAACCACATCTCCCCGACCACCATTGTCCTCCTATTTCCACATAGTCAGACACTGCCACCGCTGCCGCGTCCATTCGAGGGCCGTCAGTACTTACGCGGACTGCTGATACCCAGCGAATGCTGGGAGGGATGTTACCTCGCCCCTGACGAAGAAGGCGAAGAAGAACTCGTCACATGGCCTCCCGAAGGAGGAGTAGAGACTCCACTCCGCGCAGCAGCCAAGTCCATCCATCGCGATGCCTACCTCGGCTCCGGCCCCGTCATCCGCACAACGCACACGCCTCGCGCAAGTCCCGCCGCCTCCCCTGCACGCCTCGTTCGTTCGCCGCCATTCGTTCGCCACCGCCTCTGGCCAGGGGCGTCGCCTCTTGTCTCCTACCCGGCTAACCGTTCCTATTGCAACCCATCCTCCTGCCGTGCCGCTCTGCCACCGCATCTGATGTCCCTGGCTCTCCGAGGCAAGCCCTCCTGACGACGTCCTGTGCTCGGCTGCAGAAAGCCCTCCCATACCGGCCCCGTCACACGCCTCCGCGCTACTCGTGCGCCCCATCCGCCGCGCCGCCCGCCGCCGCCCTGCCGCCCGCCGCCGCGCTAAAATCGGTACCGCATGTGCTGCACGACCGCGAGGGCTGGCAGAAGATGGACAGACACACCGAGCACACGAAGCCGGTCTCGATGATGTACTTGTGGCAGAAGCACGAGGCGCGGAAGTCGACGCCCAGCGCCTGCGAGCAAGGTGGCCGGTGCCCTCGGTTGCCTCACCAAAGCCATCATAGGCTGTGTGTAACTCCCTCATAGCACTCCTTATCATAGCACTCCTTATTATAGAACTCCGTGTTATAGAAGTCATCTTGCAACCAGGCTGGCTGCCCCACACACCTGCGACGCGTCCAGCTGGCCGCGCGTGGCGGTGTCGGTCGCAAAGTGGTTGAGCAGCAGGCCCAGCAGGCTGCGGCGCTGCTGCGGCCGGAAGTAGAGGCCGCCGGTCAGGTGCGCTGCCTGCTGCAGGAAGGACGAGTCCTCGAGACCCAGCACCACGGCGTCAATCACCACCTGCGCGCGCTGCGGGGAGACAGAACGGCACGGCGCGTGCAGGCGGCAGGAGTATCCGGTCAGCAAGGAGTGGCGCCGAGGGAGCCTGCAGGGCCACCGGCCAGGGCAGGGGCGCCATCCGGGGCAAACCGTCGGAGGCCCCCAGCGCAGCCGGCGGCACTGCGGCTGGCGTTGGGGCCCCTGCAGGGGTCGTTCTGGCAGGGGTCCCGACGGCTGCCGCACCTGGGCCGAGAAGATGGCGTTCATGACGGGAATGTACTGGGCGCTGCAGTCGGGGCTGCCCACCAGGCACAGCAGCCGGGGGCCGCCGCGGCCGCGGCCGCCGCGCGCCGCCGCCTGCTGCTGCAGCCGGTGGACAAGGCAGAGCGCGCGGGAGAGCGAGCCGGACAGCGCAAAGGTGCCTGGCGCCGAGGAGGCGGCTGCGGGGTGGGTGGGAGGGAGGGAAGGCAGAGGGAGGGCGTGGGTGTGGGTGAGGGCAGGGGAGGGGAGCAGGGGGGTGGCATGAGGCCCGTGGCCTACAACGGAGGTGTGGCTTTGGGGCGACGTGCCGTGCTGCACAAGCATGGTCGCCCCCGCCACGGAACCGGCAGCTCCAGGTGCATTATAGGCACTGGGCCGGGCCCAGCGCCGCATGTGCAGCGCTCCAGCCGCAGTCCCCCGGCTGCCAGCCGCTAGCAGCAGCCCCAGCGGCAGTCGCAGCGAGCCTAGGGCCCGAGCCGGGCCGGAGCCGGGCCGGAGCTGGGCTCAGCACCATACGCGGCGGCCTCCTGCGGCGGCCCCCGGCCCGCGGCTGCCGCCCGCCGACACGATGCAGCCCCGGCCCCCCGCCACCCGGGCCCCGACCACCACCCCGCCCCGCATGCCCACGCCCGCACCCGGCCCCTGCGCGGCGGCGCAGCGCTGCACCAGCTCGTCCAGCTTGGCGTGCAGCGAGGCGGCGGGGAAGACGCTTGTGTTGGAGGCGTCCTCGCCCAGCCCCATGTGAACCAAGTGGCTGGGGGTCGGGGGGAGGGAGCAGGAGGCGTGCGGGGGCGCGTGTCGGGGTATGCCAGGCACGTGCGCAAAGGGACCTTGTGACGAGAGTGCCGTGCGGCCGATCATGAGTAGTGGGGTGGGGATGCAGGGATGTGTGGGAGGGCGCTCGTGGGACGGCAGGGCGGGGTGAGGGATGGGGCGGCCGCAGGCGGGCTAGCGGTGCCCGTGAGGACCCCTCCCCGGGTGAGTGAGGCGCCGTGGCTGAGGGAAGGGCTGCTGGGGGTCTGCGTGCGGGGGCGGGGCGCTGCGGCATGGGCGCGCTCACCACATGTCGTGCTGGCCGGCGAACACGACGAGGCGGTTGTGGCTGCTCAGCATGGTGTAGGCGTTGGTGAACGCCAGCAGCTGGGGCGAGGGTCGTGGGAGTTATGGGCGGTGTGGGAATTGATAGTAGGTTCAGTGAGAAATTGTTTGCGGGCACGATAGGAAGCGGGCTGGCGCGAGCTCCGGGGGCGAGCAGCAGGGGTCGGGGCCGCGCAGCGGGGCCTGGGCGGCGTGCGTGCCGTGCCCACCTGCGCGAGCAGCTCTGCCGGCCGCGCATCGATTGCGTCGTCCTGGCGAAACAGCGCGAGGTCGATGAGGACCACAAGCAGGTCGCCCTCCGCGTCTGCATCGCATGCGGCGCTACAAACTCAGCTGCGCACCGGCTACATGACAGTGCCCCTAGCACGTCAGCTCAGGCTCACCGCTCATCGCTGATCACTCAGGCGCGCAGGCTTCGGCTACAATTGTGAGCGTGAC
Organism: Chlamydomonas sphaeroides; assembly: GCA_001662425.1. Lineage (NCBI taxonomy): Eukaryota > Viridiplantae > Chlorophyta > Chlorophyceae > Chlamydomonadales > Chlamydomonadaceae > Chlamydomonas > Chlamydomonas sphaeroides. The sequence continues at coordinate 59,374 of BDDC01000211.1, read as the reverse complement.
GTACGCGACATCCTTCTGCTACGCTGTCGTGAAAGCTGCGAACTATACAGCGGCGCGCAAAAGGTCTGCGATGCACTGCGATGGTCCTGGTGAGTCTCGAGGTGGTTGGGCAGGTGGTTGCTCCGGTCCAGCGCCTCGACCGTCGCCTTCTGCAATTCTTACTGAGCAACCCAACATGCAGTACCACTGTCCTCAACACACCCGACAATACGACTCGCTACGCCGCTGCATAGCCAGCAGTAGGCATCGGACTCGCGCCCATCTTCGGTGTCGCCCGCAGCTCAGTACCACGGCAGCCAGCACGTCCAGCGATGGCATCGCTGCGCAGGATCAGCTGCCGCCCATCGTGCAAGCGGGCACCCCCGTGCTCCGGCAGGTGAGCGCCATCGTGCCGGGGCCTGTCTCTTCCCTGGCGCCCCGACCCCAGCCGAGGCCCCCCCAAACGCTGTCGCACATCCCCCGCCGCACCGACCCTTACGGCTACACCACTGCTGCCACGGGCTTGGCGCCACAGAGCTTCACTGTGCGCTGAGCCGCTCTTGCTGCGGCGTCCCCGTATCCATGCATCGTCACCCCATGACCGCAGGTCGCGCGCGATGTGCCGCCCGAGCTTCTAGGCAGCGAGTGGCTGCGGGGCCTGGTGGACACCATGATATCCGTGATGCGCCAGGCGCCCGGCGTGGGGCTGGCGGCGCCGCAGATCGGCGAGCCGTGGAAGGTGGGCTGCCGCGGCAGCTACGCAGCGCCTCGAGCTGCCCACCGCCAGCAGTACACCCCAAGCAGTCCCCAACCAAGCACCAGCCGGGCTCCCCTCGGGCTGAGCCCCTTTAGCCCCTCCTGGACACGCCTGGCAGCGCGCCCCTGCATAAGGTCTTGCCGCGCTGCTGCCCCCTGCTGGGCAGCCTGCCGCGCGGCCTGCCGCGCGGCGCCTCTGCGGCACCGCAGGCCATTGGAGGGGCGCCGCGCTAAGGGCCCGCTGGGAGCACGCCAGAACCCACGAACTGAACCCAGCTAGCGCCAACCCTAGCCGCGGCCCTGCTACCCGCAGGTCATCGTGCTGGAGGACAAGGAGGAGTACATTGCGCGCCAGGCACGGCGCGGCTCGGGGCCGGCGGCCGGGGCGGCACCTCCCGTCGGGCCCCTCCGGCTACACTAGCCGTTGCTGTAGCCCGTGTTGAGGCGATTTCCCGCCAACGCCCCGGGCACCGTGCGCTTGCCCCACACTGGCGGGTGCTGCGCTGGGGTGCGTACGCATATGTCACACCCCCACCGTCCGTCCCCCATCCCCATCCCCCACCGCAGGCCAGCAGCGGCACGTACCCCCCCGAGCTGCTGGCCATCATGGAGCGAGCCCCCTGCGGCCCCCTGGCGCTGGTCAACCCGGTGCTGCGGCCCGTGGGTCAGGAGGGCGCCGCCTTCTTCGAGGGCTGCCTCAGCGTGCGGGGCTACACGGTGGGGCGTGCGGCCGGATGGGGAGGCGCGGTGGAGGGGTCCGGGTGTCTGCAGGAAGGTTGGCAGAGGGGGGATGGGGCGGCAGCGGACAGCGGCCCACGGTGGCGGGGCGCTGCGTGGGCGCTGGCTTGTGGGTTTGTGGGAAACGTTGAACCCAGGAGCCCTTGCGTGGCGGTTACCCCGGTGCCGAGGACGACGACGCGGGCTCTGGTGCCAGGAGGCAGAGGGTGTTTCAGGGCCGAGGCGATGGACGCCTGGCATGGGCAGGCCAGCTGGCTGGCGAGGTGCAGGCCACAGGAGCGCGGCGCCTGGCCGTGGTGTTCGTGCGGCGTGCTCGCCAAACCCCCGCGGCTCCTGGCGTGTCCCGCCCCCGGCTGCCCAGGCGGTGGTGCCACGCTACCAGGAGGTGGAGCTGGAGGCGCTGGACCCCGAGGTGCGGCCGCGGGGAGTGGGGAGTGGCGGGCTGGGAAGGGGCGTGGCTGGTGCGGGCCTATTGATTGGAGGCCGCGCTGAGATCCTGATAGGGCACGCTGCGTGGCGAGAACGGGGGCTCCCCTGCCCTGGCCGGTGCCGCCGTGCCGCCCCGCCCTCAGGGCCGGCCCGTGAAGCTGCGTGCGCGCGGCTGGCTCGCCCGCATTCTGCAGCACGAGTGCGACCATGTGCAGGTACGGCGGCCGGACCGTACCGTCGTATCCGTATCGTACGCTGCTCGTACATCTCGTACGAGCCCACCGTGCTGCCGAGCGGCGGGGTGGATGCCTTCCGGGGGCTTAGCCCGGCGGTACACGCTGGCCTGCCCTGTCGGGCGGCAGGGTGCTCCCCCTCCCCCTCGCCCTCCCCCTCCCCCTCTACTGGCTGCCCGCCGCATGGCCACCCCCGTCGTCGTGCGCTGCCCCTCTGCGCCCCTGCCCCTCTGCGCCCCTGCCCCGGCCGCAGGGCATCCTGTACGTGGACCGCATGCTGCCGCGCAGCCTGGCGGCGGCCGACAACCTGCAGGGCTGGGTCAGGTGGGTGGGTGGGCGGGTGGGCGGGTGGGCGCAGCGGGGGGTGCAGGAGCGGGGGGTGCAGTAGCGACGAGGGGCAGGCGCGGCGGCATTCACGAAGAAACAGAAGCGCAGCGCTTGGGGGGTCCGCAGGGATGCTTGGGGTGGAAACGGGTCCATGCGAGGGCGCGGCGGACGGAAGCTGGTGGAGCTGGTGGGCTAGAAGTTGGGGGGGAGGCTGGTTCTCGCGTGTGGGCCCCTTGAGGGCCGTCAAAGGGTGTGTTGACCATCTAACCGGTCGTGTCTTGGAGTCCCCTGGGCTGCCAGTCACGGCGGTTGTCTCAGGTACCTTCCACTGACGTCCATGCTGGTTCTACGGTCAAAGGGTGCATTGGGGCATGTGAAGTCGCGGAATGGCGGCAAGGCTGCCGACCGGTGCGCGTTACCCCTCTTGTGCAGGTCGCTGCCATCGGACGTGCCCCCCCTAGGGCGCTGCACCTGCTGCCACGCCATCGACCGCGTGGGGCCATGATCGCATGGTGGTGCAGCCGTCCATCGTCGGCATTGCGGCAGAGGGGCAGGTGGTGCTGGGGCGTGGGCAGCGTGGGCTGCTGGAGCCGCTGGCGGCAGAGAGCGCGAGCGGAGCGTGCCAGGGGACCGGGCACAGGGGTCGCTATGGGTGGACGGAGCAGGGAGTGATGTGGGCTTGAGAAGACTGTATGCTGGGGGGTGGGGTGGAGGAGGTGGGAGATGGCTTCCATGCAGTCGCGCCCAGCGCGTGTCCAGGGCGCTCGCGACACGAGCCGGGGCGCAGCCGCGACCGGCCCAGCGCTGACGGGCTGCTCGGGAGCTCGTGTCCGCGTGCTCATGTGCTGGCGGCGCGTGCGGTGCTGCGGCCCGGGAGCCGCGGGAGGCAGGCAGACATGAATTTAACTTACAGTCCGTGGCCGACAGCTCCGCAACGCCCCACAGCACGACGTCGCCGCCAGAGCACAACCACGCAACCCAGCCCACGTGCGCAGTCCCGCAGACCCCGCATCATCACTGCTACGCCTCCTGCGCCCACCT
>BDDC01000211.1:32949-55531 GCA_001662425.1 Chlamydomonas sphaeroides | reverse complement strand
AGGCACGCGCCGCCGCCGCCATCTCTCACCGCGCTCCACACGCCGCACGTGCCAAACCCCACCGCCCCTCCCTGCCCACCCCCCTCGCCCTACCCCTCACCCCGCCATCGGCTCGTCGCCCTCCTCCTCCTCCGTCCCGCCCTCGCTGTCCTCGTCGCCGCCCGCAATGGCCTCCAGCAGCCCCGCCCGCCGGCTGGCCACGCCCCTCCGGTAGTTGGCGCTGTGCTGCTCCGCCGCCGCCATCACGTGCCCCTGCATCGCCTCCACATCCCGCTCCACCAGCTCCCGCCACCGCGACCCCGCCTCCGGCCCCAGCACCTCGCTCAGCACCTCGTACCCCACCGGCACCGCGGCGGCGGCTGCCGCCGCGCCGCCGCGCGCGCCGCCCTGCGGCGGCGGCATCCCGCCCAGAAGGCTGCCGAGCAGGCCGCCCAGCCCGCCGTCGCCGCCGCCGCCGCCACGGCCGCCGGCTCCGCCGCCGCCGCCGCCGCCGCCAAGTACGGCGCTGGCTACGGACTCCATCATGGGAGCCATGGCGGGGTCGCTCATAATGCCCTGTGCCATCTGCAGCAGCCCACCCAAGCCGCCGCCGCCGCCGCCGCCGCCGCCGCCGGCCCCGCCACCGCCGAGTAGCTGGCCCATCATCCCCATCAGCCCTTCCATCCCGTCGCCCGGCGGCCCGCCGGCGCCGGCGCCCCGCGTCGCCAGCGACCGCGCTGCTGGTGCTGGTGCTGCCGCCGCCGCCGCAGAGCCCGGCCCGGCACCAGCGGCGCTCGGCTCAGCCGCGGCCGCAGCTCCGCCGGCACCGGCAGCAGCTGGCGCCGCCGCCGCGGCGGCAGGCGCTGACGGCGCCGCAGGCTTCTTCTTGGGCAGGGAAGGCTTGAGGCCCAGGCCCAGACCCTTGGGGCCAGCCGAGGGGGCAGCTGCTGCGGCGGCGGCCGGCGCCGGCTCGCCGCTGCTCGGCCCGGCGGCGGAGGCGGCCGGCGCCGCGCTGGCAGGCTCGGCTGCGGCTGCGGCTGCGCGCGAGCGCTGCTCCGCGGCGGCTGCCGCCGCCGCGGCCGGGCTGGGCACTGGAGGCGCCGCGGGGACCGGCGCCGGCGCCGCCGGCGCCGGAGCCGGGGCTGCCGGCGGCGGCGCTGTTCTGGGTGCGGGCGCGGGCGTTGGCGCGGGCTGCGGCTGGCCGCCCACCAGGCTTGCCGCGAGGCTGACCATCTGGGACATGAGGTCGCCCGCGCTGGCGTTGCCCGGGTTGGACTCGATCTGCGACGGCCGGCGAGGGAGGGCAGGGGGTGGCGTGCTCGTCGCCGTGCGAGCCACGGCACCACGCGGCAAGCCGGCGCGTGCAGGGGCCGCAGAGGTCTTCCCCCGCGCCGCACACGCCTTGCCGCCGTCCGTCGCAGCTGACCGGCGCAACGGCCAGTGCCGCTGCGGCAGCCGCGGCGGCGGCCCGGTGCCCGGCACCTAGCCCTCCCTTCCCGAGGGGTGCCCCGCGGCGCGAGCGCGCCGCGTGCCTGTGCCAGGCTGCTCCATGGTCAGCGCCCCTCCGCCCCTCCGCCCCTCCGGCCCCGCACCTGCTCGATGCTCCTGCTGAGGCGGGTCCAGTTGGTGAGCAGCATGGTGGCCACCGAGTCCAGCCGCGCCACCAGCGTCTGCAGCAGCGCCATGGCCAGCTGCGGAGCGGGCGGAGGGTTGTTGCAGGGGCGGGGCCGGCACGGCTCAAGGGCGCGGCACTAGGCAGGGCGGGCCGCAGCAGGCGCTGGCGCTGGCGGCGGGAAGGCGCCTCCGTTTGCGGCCCAACCCCAGTCCGCAGCTCCCGCGGTACATACCCTCCCCTGCCCCCCCGCGGCCCCCAGCCCCCAGCCCCGCCCACCTGCTGCCCATCCAGCTCGCCGCTGCGGGCCGCCTGCGGCGCCACCGCCGCCACCACGCTCTGCGCCACGCTGCGGCTGATGGAGCCAATCATGGGCGGCATCAGCATGCGAGTGAGCGCGCTCATGTCGGCCTCCACCTCGGCGCTCACGCCGCCGGCGTCGGCGGCGCCGCCGCGGCGGCGCCGCCCGTCGGCGCGCTGCGCCGCCGCGGCGTCAGCCATGGGCACGTCGCCGCCGGCGGGCTCGTCGCCCTCCTGCTCGCCCTCGCTGTCCGTCTCGTCCTCCTCGTCGCTCGGCTCTTCCGGCTCTGACGGGCGGCGCGCAGCACGGACGGCCCGGGGCGCAGGAGCGTAAGCACTGCTCGCAGGTCCAGCCCCCAGCACCGCCCCGCCTGCTGCCCTCCTCTTGGCCTGCCTACAGTTGTCACGTCTGGCCCCTCACCCGGCGGCACCTGTTCAGGCCCGACACCACACGCAGCCCTCTGCGATGCCCAGCCTCCGCCCCTCACCTGGCGGCACCCGCATGACCGCCTCCCAGGTGGGGAACATGGCGTTGATGAGCGCAGCCATCGGCCGGAACTCCTCCAGCACGGCGGCGGCCTGAGCGGACGGACGCGGCAGTGCAGCAGGGCGACAGCGAGGGACGGCGATGGAGGGAGGACGGCAGCAGGGCGACATGGAGCGCGACGGCGCCTTGGGGGCCGACCGGCGTGGTGCGTCTGGGCAGGCACCCGGCCGTCGGCCCCCGGTGACATCCACGGTGCGAGCCGTCGAGACCCCCTCCCTGCACAGTGGCCGCGCGCTGCTGCACTGCACGCCTCACCTCGTCCCCGTCCGCCGCCGGCGCCTGCGCGGGCGCCGGCTCGCCCGCCTCCCGCGCGGCGCGGCGCGCCGCCCTGCGCTGGCGGCCCGCCGCTCGCTGCAGCGAGTTCCACCGCGCCATGACCACCTCGAGCACGTGGCTGAGGTTGCGTGACAGCACGCGGCTGACCGAGTCCAGCAGCTGCGCCAGCACGAGGGGCCAAGGGCAGGGGCAGTTGGCAGTTGGCAGCATGCGGGCGGCTGGCCTGGGCCGCCGCTGCGGCTGCGGCAAGGATGGACTGGGCGCAGCGGCGTGCGCTCGTGCAGCTCAGCCTCCTCCCCGCCCGCCCTGACACTGCCGCTGCCGCCGGCACGCACCATGGGCGGCTGCACCCCGCGGCCCGCCAGCTCCTGCATCACCGACGCAGCGATGCTGCCCGACAGCGACGTCAGCGACGGCATCAGCAGCGACAGCGGCGTGGGCAGCGGCGCCGCGCCCGGGGCTGGGCCCGCGCCGGCCTCAGCAGCGCCGCGCGGCGCAGCGCCCGCTGGCGCCTGCGGCGGAGCCGCCGCCGCCGCTGCCGCCGCCGGCGCGCCTCCGGGCGGCACGACGCCCTGCGGCTGCATGAGGCCGCCCAGCAGGTTGTTGAGCAGGCCGCCAAGGCCCGGCGGCATGCCCGCCATGGCCCCCATATTGGCGATGTCAATGTGCACCGTGCCGCCGGCCGCAGCAGGGGCCGCCGCCGGCGCGCCGCCGGCCTCGCGCGCCCCGGCGCCCGCGGTCGCGGCCGCGCCAGCGGCAGCCGCCGGCTGCCCCGGCTGGCCCTGCGGCTGCAGCGGCACGGGCACGGCGAACATGTCCACGATGCCGCCCATGAGGCCCCAGGGGTCGAGGCCGCCGGGGCCGCCGGGGCCGCCGCCGGGCGCGCCGGGCAGCCCGGCGCGGCGCGGGAAGAGCGTGGGCAGCTCCGCCTCGTTGCCTGCGGAGGCAGCCGAGGAGGGGGGCCCGGGCAGCGCGGGGAGGTGAGGGGCTCCGGGTTGGCAACCTAGCCCCACCTCCGCTCCTCTTCCTGGACCCGGCCGCGGTGCGAGGGCTGCACATGCCAATCGGACCCAGAGGCCCCGTGCCTCAATTGTCCCTGCCGTAACGCGTCCGGCCCTCTCCGCCCCACGGCCCCCGAGCTGTTGACCCTACCCTCGGGCAGCACCGCGGCGGCGCTGTTGGCGGCCAGCGACAGCGGCATGCCGTTGAGCGAGGTGGCCAGAGCCAGCGAGGCGCGCGACAGGTCGGCCAGCAGAGAGGCGCTGGCGGCGAGGTGGCCAGACAGCTGCCGCAGGCGCCGCTGCGAGGAGGCGGCGGGAGGGACAGGGGCGCAGCGGCAACGGCAGCGGCAGCGGCTCGGACGCTGCGCCGGGCTGCGTAGGCGGTCAAGAGCCCCGGCCTGAACAGCAGCACCGGACACCCGCCCGACCCGTTCGCCAGCCGCGCGAGCGGCTCCACCCCGCGCCGCATCCAGGAGAGGGGACCCCTGCCCCTGCCCTCGCCCCCTGCCCTCGCCCCCGCCCCCGCCCCCGCACCCGTGCGTCGGAGACGCAGCAGGAGGGGACAGGCACCGGTAACGGTAACTGCAACGCTCGGACGGCTGGGCCGGGCTGCGTAGGCGGCAAAGATTCCCGGCCGAAACACCGGCGCCGGCCCACCCGACCCAGAAGGCTGCGCCGCGAGCGGCCCCCGCCCACTCCCGCCACCCTGCGCCGCATCCACCGAGGGGGCCCCTGCCCGTTGCCCCCGCCCCCTGCACCCGCCCCCTGCCCCCTGCACCCGCACCCGTGCGTCCGTGATGTCCTCGGAGCTGGGCGCCTCAGTGGCCGCCAGCTGCCGCACCGCGCCCGCCGCCTCCCGCAGCCGCGGCGCCAGCGCGGGCGGCTGCGCGCCCGCCAGGTGGCCCTCGGCCCGCTCCAGCAGCACGCCCAGCGAGGCGGCCGCCAGCGGCAGGTACCTGCGCGGGGCGGCACATCGGGATGGGCACAGGTGCCCGTGGTGGCCTGCTGCGCTGAGATCGACGGGCAGGGTCGCGAGCGGGGCAGGGCTGGGGCTCGCGGGCAGGGCGGCGCAGCTGCCGTAATGCGGCCAAGCCGGCACGCACCGGTAGCCGTAGCTGGCGCCTGTCACGTCCACGCCGCCCGGCGCTGCGCCGCGGCGCCGGGCGCCGCCGCGGCCCCGGCCTGCCGCGGCGCCGCCCGCGGCGCCACGGCCGCCGGCAGCCGCCCCCTCGGCGCCCGGGCCCTCGGCGCCCGCCTCGTGCTCATGCTCCCGCCGCTCCGTGCTCGGCCACACGCCGACGCCCCACGGCGCCGCGTCCGCGCCGCCACGCGCCTCCTCGGGCTGCTGCTGGGGCTGCTGCGCCGCGGGGCCCGCGGGCGCTGCGTGGCCCGGCAGCGTGCGGCCAGCCGGGTCCGCGGCTGCCTGCTCCCGCAGCTGCTGCAGCCAGGGCGCCAGCTGCTGGCCCTCCAGCAGAGCCACCATGGCCCGTGACATGGCCTCAAAGTCGGGCTGCACGTTGGTCACGGGCGCGGCTGCGGCGCGGACAAACAGGCATGGGGCCGCGGCAGGAGCCAAGGTGTGGAGTGTTGATGCCGGGAGGCACGAGTTCGTTGTGGCCCGCGCGGGCCCTGCACACCCAGACTGAGCTGCCAGTGGTGCGGTCGTGGTGGGCCCCGACCCCTTCGAGGACACGCGGACACGGCCTTTGAGACGCGCTGCGACGGGGGCGTGAGCCAGGGAGGCAGCGCCAATGCCAGCGTGTGCAGCCAGGGCACCCGCTTACTGTTCGAGTAGAGCGCGATGGGCGCGGGCGTGTAGGCGGGGTCGGCCAGCCGGGCCAGGAAGCGGTCCAGGCTGGCGAACAGGTGCGGCGTCTCGGGCACCGGAGGACCGCCGGCAGGCGCGCCCGGCCCCGCGCCAGCGCGCGCGCCGGCCGCGTCGCCTGCCCGGGGGGGGGGGCACCACGAGGCCAGCGGGCGCGAGGGGCAGAGCTCAGTGCGGGCGCCGCACTGTGTGCTCAGCCGCAGCCGGATGCCGAGAGCGTGGCCCCCAGTGTGCACGGTGCGGCCGCCGCAGGTGCTGTGGTTGCAGAGGCGGGCCTGGAGCTGGCGTGGCCCTGCTGGCACTACCGCGGGGCAGCGTAGACGCTCCGAGGCCCCCGGCCTGCGGCCCACCTTGCGGCACCCCGAAGCCCATGCCCGCCAGGTTGAGGTTCATCATCTGGTTGATCTGGTCCAGGATCTGCGAGGTGGGGGAGAGCGAAGCATGGCGGGGGCCGGAGAGGGAGGCGGGACCGCACCGCGCTCGGGTCCAGGCGGCAGCGGAGAGAGCCCGGGGGGCCAGTGCAGGATGCGGGTGGGGTGGCCGACGGGAGGACACCCCAGACGTGTAGACACCACCCCCTGACGATGCGACCGGCACGAGCATCCGCGCCCGTCTCTGTACGCGCCCTTCGCCCCACGCCCACGCCCCCCGGGGCGCACCCGGCGGCTGTCCGCTTCCAGCCGGCCCTGCGCCGTCTGCGGCTGCTGGGCAGCGCCTGTGGGCGCCAGGGGGGCAGAGATGCTTCATATGGATGTCGGACAGGGCACACACGTCCACGGCTGCGGTCCTGTGGGTGACGCAAGGCGGAAAGCTACCGGTGCCCCGCGGCCCTGCCGAGCCGGTGACTTCGTAGCCACCCACTGTCCGCGTTGCCTGTGCAAGCACGCGGCTCTCGGCGTGGCTGCGACGCACCTGCAGCTGCGGCTGCGGGCGCCGGGGCGTCGGCAGGCCGGACCACCATATGCAGCGTGTCGCCATTGGTGACGCCTGGCGGAGGGTGTGAGGGGAGGTATGGCACGTCATGCAGGAAGGGCAGCTGGAGCTGCAGACATTGCCAGCGTGGCTGTGGGCCCAAGGAGTGGTGAGCCACGTGTGGGATGGAGGTCTGGGAAGGAGGGGGCCACCGTAGGGGGCGCTGGGCAGGTGGTCCGGAGGACGCTTCTAGGCCTGCTCACCCAGCTCGAGGAGAGTGCGCTCGTCCTGCAGCGCTCGCCCCCGGAAGATAATGCGCTGGCGCGCCGCAGGAGCATCCCGCACGACGCCCTCGAGGCGGGCCTTGAGCGCTGCGACAGTGTCCTGCCGGCGGGAGGCAGATTGCTTAGGTTGGCCAATATCCGTCGCAGGCCCGGCTTTGCGCAAGCTGCACCTGAGCGTTCACATCGAGCTCGTATGTTGCAGGCTCCAGAGTCTTCACGCGGATCTGGAGCCCGCCCGCTGGAGCCTCAGCGGGTGCGGTGCTCATTCTGGCGTTCTGCTTCTCCTCGGCTGGTCCAGCATACGCAGTATGCTTGTTGCGATGGAAGGGTTCGAAAGTTTGTCCAGGTTCACAGCTCGCAAGTACCACCCGCGATTGGCCATGCTGTGCTGCGCGGGGTCGGGATGGTCTCGTCCCTCGTGTCCCACCAACCTCGCCACAGACTCGCATATACTGCGAAGAATGCATACCTGTTTCTAAATTGCATAGCTGCATACTCGAGTCCACCTTGGGTTGACTTCTTTGCACAAATCAGCATGATCGTTGATTCTCAGGGCATTACGCTGACCGCGCCGCCCACTGGCTGGACGGCAGTACTGGACAAAGCGGTTCAGCTAGCACAATGGGACGGCAAGCTCTGGTTCGGCTTCGGTCAGCGACCCGGGACACCGTCCGTCGCCGCGACCTCCGTGTCCTCGGGCGCTGCGGCCATCCGCGCCCTTGGCCCTGTGGCCGACGCGAAAGGTGCCGCGCTAGGCCTACTGTCGCTCGGAGGGCTGGTCGCCCAGGCGGGAGCCTTGTCGGCTGCGCTGTCGCCCAGGTGTGTGTTGGTGCGAATCGTCGCGTCGAGTGGTTTGAATTGGGGACCTCCGACATCAGTCGCGACCCTCCCTGCAATGCTATTCATATTGGACGTCTATATGCGTAGGGGTTCGCGCCTTGGGCGTCTGGCCGCGGGTAACCCCCCGAGAATCCCGTTGCGCAACCCCAGACCTCCGCTCGCTGAAGACCCGCATCGTGCCCCCACCCCTGCGGCTGCTTTCGGTTTCTGTTTTTATACTTTTTATGCATGTGCGGTACTGCCTGGATGCGTCACAGGCTCTGGCCTAGGCTCAGACGCCACGCGCACAACTCGCCCCTTACCCCTGGCCACGGGAGCAACACCGCGCGCCTCCCTGCTCACTGCTTGCTCCCCGCTGCTCACCAACCCCTGGCCCACGCAGAGGACCGGGAGTGTGCGACCGCAACGGATGCGAGCGATGTGCCAACATCCTGACCTCCGCGCCTTACGTCTGCTGTGGCTGCCACGCGATGCGGTGAGAACTGCAGCCGGCTCGCATACTTCCTCGCATACTCGTTACCTTGCAACTCCGCTCAGACTCCTTTGGCCGTTCGCGCACTGTCCCGGCTACCTAAGTACCTATGCCCGGCCACCTCGTTAGTGGCGCCATCGCCTTGTGGCGGCCCTCGCCCTTCCTTCCACACACCCTTACGTCGCCGTCCCCTGCCCCTTGCAGCAACCGTAAGCACGCCGCCGGCCGCGTCTGGGGCGCCAGCCTGGTGGGCGTCGGCATCGCCAGCGCGATCTTTCACGGCAGCAGCGGCGACTTCCGCGAGATGGGCCGCCGGCTTGACTTCTGGACCATTGCCGGCTCAAGCAACCTGATGACGCGGGCCCTGTAAGTTTATGGGCCAAAGGGTGCCACATCTAACGGGCCCGCAACGGGGATTGTCAAACAAAGCGTCACGGACACATGGGGCGGCAATGGGCGCCAGAGGGCGCCGCCGGCTTGCTGCGCAACGGCCTTGCTGTCACGTGCTCATAATGTGGGCGTTGCTGGCAGCGAATCTGTACTCATTTGCGCCCGCCCCCGCTCCCTTGGCGCTGCCTGCAGCTTCCCCAACGTGCACCCCGCGGTCACCGCCGTGGGCATGCTGGTCACGCCCTTCAAGCCCTTCCTGGTCAGCTTCGCCAACAGGTGCATACGCCGCGGCCTCGTCCTGCGCGCCCTGATGCCACCGCTTCACGTCACGCACGCGCCCGTCCCGTATGCCCTTGCGTCCACGCCCCCACGCCCTCACCCAGCCCCCCTATGTTGAACCCTTTTCCGCCTGTTCTTTTCCCCGTCTCCCCGCCCCGCAGCACCGCAATGGAGCTCAAGTACCTGGCGGCCGCACGCCGCAACCCCCGGCTGCGGCCCGCGCAGCGCCTGCACGCCGCCACCTGCCTCATGGGGCTGGGCGCCTTCGCGCTGGAGGACTGGAAGCCCGACCTGCCCTTCGGTGAGCCAGGGGCGCTGCAGCGGGAGAGGGGGCGGTATTCCGGGCTGAAGCGGCACGCAATTCGCCTGCCCCTGGGCCCGCTCAAGCGCTGTCGAGACGGCCCCGGTCGCGCCCGTCTTCACTCCACCCGCCGCCGCAGTGCACGCGAGCTGGCACGTGCTCAGTTCTGTCAGCGTGGCCACCATCAACCACCTGCTGGCGGACGTGGAGGAGCAGCACCGCCGCAAGCAGGGCGCCGGCAGCGCGGGCGGCAGCAGGCGCAGCAGCTCGTCGGGCTCGCTGGCGGCGGGCCTGGCCGAGGGCCTGGCGCGGCTGCAGCTGGGCGCGGGGGCCGCCGACGAGCCGCTGGCGGTGGCGCTGGCGTCGCCGCGCTGCCCGCGGCAGTCGCTGGAGCTGGCGATGCAGCCGCTGAAGGCGTGAGGTGGGGTGGCGCCTGGGGTGAACGAGGTGTCGGCTCGTGGCGAGGAGAGGTGCCGCGACGCGGCCCTGGCTGGGGTGCTTCCCCATCTGCCGTACAGTGGCAGCGGGCGTGGCGCGTCAGCTGAGGCCCAGCGGGCAGCGCCGCGTGTGGATGTACAGGGGCCCGGGCCGTGGTGACTGGGGCATGGCTTGCTACCCTAGACGCTAAGCACGGAGGCAGCCGGCAGCGTGCTGCGAACGGCGTGGCAAGGGTGGGGCGAGGCGGTGAAGCGGTGTCTAGGAAGGGCTGCGGCAGAGTGTGTTGAGCCTCGAGTGCCGCACGTATACCGCCCGCCTCCCGGGGTCCCCCGGGCGTGCCCAGTTTTCGTGCCGACGCGCAGTGTGCATTAGCGAGAAGTATTTGCAGCGCAGTTGCTGGAGATTTGGTGGTGACGGTTGAGGGGCAGGTGCTGGACGGAAGGTGCTAACACGGTGGAGAGAATTGGACACGAGCTGGATGCTGTCTAAGACCTAGCGGTTGGGGGGCGGTGCTCGCGCCTCCTGTTTTGCGCCGTCCGCACGGCCATCCCACATGTGGCCGGCGGGTCACTGGACCGCTGAACCCAGACAATCGCCATGAACGACGCGGTGTCTGCTAGAAGCTGTATTCATGTCCGTGGTTTACGAGTGACCTTGGCGAGTGGTGTGCGCGTCTGAGCGTGGTTGCGGGCGCTACTGCCGGAGGGACATGCTGCGAGGGCTACGGCACGCAGGGCAGTGAGCGTATCCGCACATGCGAGCCGCGCTGTGCTAAGCGGCCACCCGGCATCGAACGTGTGGAGTGTGCGTCGCCGTCTGCGTGGTGTATGTCGGTGCAAATCTTGTCTTTGTCGTGTCGTGTGGTATGTGAACTGGCCGGGTGTCCTCATTGGACGAGCCGGTGGTGGCAGGATGCGCTGGGGCCCGTGAGTTGCGGTGCTAGTGTTCGTGTGGAGAGGCGTGGTGCGTTGACGGACGTGTTTTAGGGCGGCTGCCCTGTGCGTCGACCCTAGCTGGGAACGTCTGAGTGAAATGCTCTGCCGTGAGTCGTGTGTGTGCTCTCGGCGTTTAGGTCGCCGTTGACTGCGGCAACGATTGCGCCGCTGACATTCAGCTCTTCTTTGGCGGGGAGCGGCCACCCTTGACGGGGCGCGGCCTCACGTACGCATTGCTTCCTTATACATTTGCAGCGGCGGGAGTGCCGCCAGCGTCCCGCAGAGGTGCTGCCGCGCGTCATTCCTGGCTGCTCGCTGCTTATGGGGTGGAGTCATGGGAGGCTATACAGGGGCTTGTACGTGGGAGTGTTGTGTAGGTACGTTGAGTAGCACACGTGTGTCCGGCGCCATAGCTGGCGGCGCTGTCGGGAGGCATCATCTAGGGCTGGCACGGTTTGCGCGGTACCGCCTGCATATGGCAACCGCCGGGCATGTTACCGAGGGCACGCTCCAAATTTCGCACTGCCCGTCTCCTGGCCAGGCAGACTGTCAAACAGGCACGAAGTAAGACTGGCTGGTGGCTGCGGGAATAGAACGTCAGCTGGCAGCCCCATACTCAGCCGTTCGCAACGTCTTACCCTCCTGGCCCTACCTGGTGCTACGCACACAGTGCCGTCCTGCACAGTGCTCCCTGTGGCCTCAGCGGCTCTGCAGCCCAGGGAGCCAGCGGGGAGCCCTAGGCCCCTAGCTGGCCTGCTCGGCTGTATGACGTTGCTTTGCATCCTGCCTACTGTTACCCCGTTCTGGTCTGCAAGTTCCGTACTCCGGGACTACCCTTCGCTAGCTAAGACGCTGCTAGCAAGCCCCAAAGGAGTCCGAAGCGAAGGGGGCCGAGAGGAAGCCGGCAAACCGAGCTCTGAGAACGGGCCTCGTAGAGTGCTCGAGCAGCACAGCGATGTGCTAGCTCCGAGAGAGGCAGAATGCCGAACGAGGGGCTAGCGCAGCGCTAAGCTGCTCAGGGCAGTCGTACCCTCCGTACGGAAATCTGCTCAGTGCCTACGTCGCTTCGCTCCTCCGGCACTAAGCACACGCTCCTCATATTTGGCCAATGGCGGCAGGGGAGAGCGAAGGCGGGCCGACACGGGAGGCGGGGGGCGGGGTGGCGATCGGAACGACACATGTGGCGTACTTTTGAACCCTTGACATTATGTCCTGTTTACTTATTCCGTACATGAACACAGTGCATGCCAGGCGTGTCATACTTTCATACCCACGCAAGAAGAGACATTGAATTGCGACACACAAAGCCTTTACGCAGTTCTAGCCCATACGACAGTGTGATTTATGATGAAAGTAGCAGATTGGCTTTTGTGCTGAGATGGCTCCTGGCAGGGCGCCGAGCTGCGCCATGCGAGGGTCTTTGCCGCATGTGTATGGCTAAGCAGCTCCCCAATTCAGAGGCGCAAAGCTCGTCGCAAACCGAAGGTATTTGTTTAGGCGGGCACGCGAACCATGTCACATGTGAACAGGCCCTTACCCAACACGCAGGCCCCCAGGATGTCGTCGTCCACACCTCTCCGCCGCGACCTCACGCCGCTGAACGCCTTCGGAGTCACGTTCTCTACAGGTGATGCGGCCCACGCCCACCGCTAGCCCCACCTGGCCACCCGCAGGCGCCCATAACTCCTAACACAACCCACCCCCTGCCGCCGCCCGCTGCCCTCCCTTACCCCGTCCACACCCTCTTCCCCCCCCCAACGCCTCCCCTCCACCTTACCCCTCCCCCTCTCCGCGCAGTCGGCGTGCTGTGGGTGTTCTCGCGGGACCCGCTGCAGCACGCGCTGCAGCACGGCGGCCCCGTGATGGCGGTGTGGGGCTGGGTGGTTGTGAGCGGCCTCAACATCGCCACCTCGCTCTGCCTCGCCGAGCTGGCGGTGAGCGTGAGAGCACAAGGGCCCGCAATCATGCCACGCCAACGCCATCGCCAACGCCCACGGCACAAACCCACACGCAACGCCCGCCGGCCTGCTGTGGGCTGCGGGCCACCGGGCGGTCCAGGCGTCAGCCAGCCTGCCCCGGCACCCAGCCTGCGCCGCGGGGCTCCGCTCCCTCGCAGGCCCAAGGCCGCCAAGCCACCCCTCCGCACCTGGCGCTGGGCGCCTGGCCTGGCTGCGGGCCAGGCTGATGCCGCCGCTGCAGCCAGCCCCGCCCAGCCCCGCCCCACCTAGGGGTATGCACGCCTCGTTGCCCCGCACGCCCCTCTGCTTCTGGGCACCGGCACTGCACCTCGCTCCTCAACCCACTCCTCAACCCACTCCTCAACCCAGCCCCAGCCCCGCCCCCAACCCGACCGCCGCCCCACCCCGCAGGCCTGCATGCCCGCGGCCATCGGCAGCATCTACGTCTTCACCTCGCGCCTGGCGCCCTGGTGCGGCGGCGCCGCGCGGCGCGGGCCGGGGGCCGGGGGTGAAGGGGGAGGGAAGGAAGCAAGGGTGCAGCCCGGGCTGGGGTGGGCTGCCTGGCGGAGGGCTGCCTGGCGGCTGCAGCAGGCGGCACGCGCGCCGCAGCTCCCCCGACACGCCGCCCTGGCGCGGTGGGGTCGCTGCACGCCCCCCGGCCCGCACGGGCTCGCCAGGGGCTGCCATCACAGGGCGCCACGGAGAGGAGCCAGCGGCCCGGCCAGGCGCGGGGTGGCAAGGGCGCCCTCCCCCGTGGGACAGACCGCCCCACAGCCCCACAGCCCCACCGCCCCACCGCCCCAGCCTGCCGCCTATCTGGGGCTAGCGCTGCAGCAGGTGCCGCCACACACGCTTCGTTTGCACGATCGACGCGTCACCAACCCAGGGCGTGCCGCGCGGGTCTTGCGTACTAAATGTACTATGTGTTGCCTATTCCTGAACACGCTGCCCCACCCCTCCTGCCCGCCTCCCTCTCCCTCCCCTCCCGCCTGCCCGGCTCTCGCCTCCTCGCCTGCCGCCCCGCAGGCACAGCAAGGCGCTGGCCACCTGGGTGGCTGCCTGGGCCAACCTGGCGGGGGCGCTGGGCGCCACGGCCTACTACGCCCTGGTCACCACACGAACCCTGGCCAGCGCCGCACGGCTCTCGCGCATCGCCGCATCGCCGCTGCCGTACGACGCGGGTGCGCGGGCGCAGGCGGGTGGAGGGCGGCGCGCGGCGGGGGCGAGGGGCCCGTGGCAACGGCACGGGGGGTCGCGGGCGCGTAGGGGGTCGGGGGGGCAAGGGCTCCCAGGGGCAGCATGCGCTCTTGGCTAGGGGAGGCACGGACGGAGATGCACGCGAGTCAATGTGGGGGCCCAGGGGCCACCGCCTCGCTGGGAGACGGAGGGGCCGTTTGGACTCGGCGCTGGGTGCGGGCAGAGCGGCGCATGTGTTCCCGCGGCAGCAGCGGGGCGCAATCGGCAGGGATGAGGGGCTGGGGCTGTGGCACTGAAGGCGTTTGTGTCGGCGCCGTGGCCTGCGCCCTCGCCCTAACCTTCGCCCTCACCCCCTCCGCGCCTGCAGATGACCCCACCTACTCCCTGACCGACGTGCAGCTGTTCTTCGTGTACGCCGCCGTGATGCTGTCGTACGGCGCCCTTGTGTCGGCGCCGCTGGCCGTCACGGCCGGCTTCATTACCGGCTGCTCGCTGTGGCAGGTGCGTGGAGTTGCGAACGTATCATACATACCATATCAAGTCAGTATGATACTACATAACTCAGTAATAGGCATCGAGTACGTGCGGTGGGCGAGGCGGCTGCTCGCTGTGGCAGGTGCGTGGGGCTGCGATGGCCCCCGGGCCCGGGGTCGCTGCTGGCTGCCGCGGCTCCGCCAACCTGGCACGGCGGCACTGCGGTACTGGCAGCAGCTGCACCCTCCCCGTGGGCATGGCAGCCCCCCCGCAACTCTTTAGCATGTCGCGGCGCGCGTCCGCGGCCATGCCGTCAGCGCCGCCTGCCCCTCTGCCCCGTCCGGCCGCGCAGATCTGTGGCGGCGCGGCGCTCTTCGCATCACTGCTGGTGCTGTCCCCGCACCGCAACGGCGCCGCCTTCATGTTCACCAAGTGGTGCGCCGCCGACCGCCGCCGGGCTCTGGGTCTCGTGGGCTCTGTGGCTCTGTGGCTCTGTGGCTCTGTGGCTCTGTGGCTCTGTGGCTCTGTGGCTCTGTGGCTCTGTGGCGCTAGCGGGCCTCGGAACGGCCCCTGAGCCAAGCGCCAGCGCAGCACGGTCAGTGGCGCCTCGGTGGCTCCCTCTCCGCCCTCCCTCCCTTCTTTCTCCCTCCCTCCCCGCGCCCCTCCAAGAAGCAGCGGGTGCCCCACTCTGCCCCTCGCTCGCGGGGAGCGCCTGCCTCAGCCTGCTCCTCGGTCCTCGCTCCCTGGCCGCGCCCTGCCGCGAGCTCGCAGGCACACCGAGGACGGAACCACGGGCGTCACCAGCACCGCCTACAATGTGGTGGCGGGCCTCATGTTTGCGGTGACCGCACAGACGGGGTGAGCGCCCGGCGGCCGCAGCTGCGCTGGGCCGCGCTGGGCTGGATGCCAGCTTAGCAGGGCCAAGCGAGAGCGGCGCGCTGGCAGCGACACTGTCCCCGACAGCGCGAGCACGGCGGCCGGCGCTGCGCCCACAGATCCGGCGCTGCGCCCACAGCTCCGGCGCTGCGCCCACGGCTGCCCTCTGCGGCGACATTGGCCGCCGCATGCTAGCTGCGCTGCCCCGCCTGGCTGGCTGCATCGATGCCGGCGGCGCGGGGGGGGTGTCGCTCCGTCGACTGCTTGCGTGCTGCCCTGCTGCCCTGCTGCTGCCTGCCTGCTGCCTGTGTATGTGGCCGGGAAGGTACGAGACGGTGCTGTACTTTGTGGAGGAGATGATGGTGCACCGGCGGAGGCGGCGCAACAACGGCGACAAGACGGGTGCGGCCGCCGCGGTGTGCTGCCAGCTGAATGGCGCCCCCGCAGCGCACTGCGTGGCCCGGCGGGCCCTGCTGCGGCCCCGCCCTGCGGCAGCACCGCCTGCACGTCCGCAAGCGCCCTGGCTGGTTGCCACACCGTGCGCGTGCGTGTCGCTGCAGGTCCCTCCGTCCGCATGCCGCTGCGAAGCCCTCCGTCCTCACAAACACCCAGACTGGCGTCCCTGCGTGTGCCTTCCTAAACGCACGCCCACTCGCAAGACCGTGGTTGCACCGAGCGTGTGCGCATGCCGTGCCCCTGCAGGCGCGGGCGCGGGCGCCGGCAGGGGCGGTGGCGGGACAAGCGGCAAGGACGCGCCGGGCGGCAAGGGCGGCGGACACGCGGCGCTGGTGTCCCCGAGCGCCGGCAGCGAGTGGCAGTCAGGCCCCGCCCCCGCCGACGGCAGCGCCGCAGCCAACGGAGGCACGGGCCCGGGCGCGCCGTTCGCTCGCCACAGCATGGCTCCGCAGCAGGGCGGTGGGGGTGGCGGCGCGGCAGCGGCGGCGGGCGGCGGTGGCCAACACCGGGGGGGCACGCAGAGCCCGCACCAGGACGGCGGCGGCGGCGGCTGGCGCTCGCAGTCGTCGGTGCCCGAGTCCATGTTTGGTGCGTGCGTACTACCCGGGGGAGGCCCCCGCTGCTGCGAGGCACGAAGCGAAGCGGCGTCCTGACACCCCGCGCAGTACCGTCCGCCGGCTCATCCCGCCCGCCGCTCTGTAACGGCGCCCGCGGAGCAGTCCCGGCATGCCGCGGGGGCCCGTCCGCGCGCCCATGCCCTGGCACTGGCAACCCATGTGGTTCCAGCAGCTCCCCTCGGCCGCCCGTCCCTGCCTGCGCCCCTCGGCTGCTGGCCCGCAGGCGGCCTCACCGCCAGTTGCGCACTGGCACTGGCCTTCCTGCTGGTGCTGCTGGCAGCCATACCCTCCGTCAGCAGGGCGGTCGACCCGCGCAACGAGACGCTGGGGTGGGTGCACACAGCGGCCGCCGCCGGCCATCACGCCAGAGACGGCCGCGACGTGACGGGGGTTCCGCCGCCGTGTCTGGCCACCTGACGCCTCCATACGGGGCTGTCGTCCTCAGACGCTGCACCTCGCGCCCCTCCGCCCTCGTCCCGTCGCGGGCCCTGTCCAGGATCGACCCCATGGCGCAGATAATCTGGGACATCCTAAAGTCAAACTACGGCGGCGGCGGCGGCGCGCCCAGCCTGGTTGCCGTACTCGCCATCGGCGTGTACGGCACCGGCCTCGTGTCGGCGGCGGGCACAAGCCGCAAGGTGCGTGCCGGCGGCGGCTGCCCGCCCGCCCAAGCCCATCAGTGGCGCCATCAGTGCCGCCCTGCCACCACAAGTAACGCACCAAGGATCCCCACGGTGCCCACAATGGCCGCCCAAAACGTGGCACCGCGATGCCGGCCGCGCCGATACCTTCCCGTACCCTGCGCCTCCATCGCAAGGTGGTGCCAGCCACGGCCGCCGACGGCTTCCCGCAGCCCACCGCCACCACCCCGGCACCCAGCTTCCCCAGCCTACCCCATCCCGCCCCCCGTCCCTGCACCAACGGTCCACAGGTATGGGCCATGGCCACCGACGGCTTCCTGCCGCCCTGGCTGGCCCACGTCAGCGCCACCAGCCGCGTGCCCGTGCGCTCCTGCGTGGCCGCCACCGCCGCCACCCTGCTGCCGGGGCTGCTGCTGCTGGCCAGCGACGCGGCGGCGGGGGCGGCGCTCAGGTGGGGCGGGCTGGCGCTCCGGCCTGGGGCCCCTGACCTTCCACCCGGTAGAGACGCAGGCCATGTCTCTGCCCCTGCGCCTGCGCGATACGGCTGCGTCTGGTTCAACTCCGCCTCGCCCTGCCCCTCCCTCCCCTTAGCTTTGTGACGGTGGCCATCAACTCCTCCTACCTGCTTCCCATCGCGCTGCGGCTGCTGCCAGCCAGCGCCGCTATGTACGACATGTCCACACGCCGCGTGCGGCAGGGCGGCGGCTTCACGCTCGGGCGAGCCAGGTGCGCCGCACGCGCAGTAAGAGGGCGTGCGTGTTGCGGAGTGGGGTGGACAAGGGCAGAAGCACAGGGGCAGCGATCCGTTTAGCGACCGCTGCCCTTCCTCAGGACTCCTTGTCTCGTGCCTCCCGCTGTTCCCGTCCCATGCGTCGCCCCCAGCCGGCCGCTCTTCATCCTCGCCAGCTTGTGGCTGCTGGTGTCCATCGGCATCTCGCTGCTTCCCGGCTACTGGTCGCCGCGCTCGGCCGCCGTGCCTTGGACCGCCGTCAGCTCGGGGGCGGTGGGTGCGGCCATCGCCGCATCCTGGTGGGCGCCGAGGGTGGGCGGCAAGTCCTGGTTCCGCGGCCTCGCGAGCGTTGGCGGCGTTGCGTACGGCTGATGGCGGCGCCTCCTCGTGCGGCTAAATGGGGCGACCGGAAAGTAAAACGGTATTTGCGAAGGCAGAACGGTATCCGGCACAGGTGCTTGGGCTTGGCCTACTGGCAGGCTGGCAGCGTGATATGCTCGGGCGATTTCATATTGGTTGAATGGTGCGGACGCGGCGCGGGCGCGGGGGAGCGGACGTCGTAGTAGGAGGAACAAGGCGGGGTGGGGCGCAAGTGCCCTCGCCCGGCTGGCTGGTTGCTCACATGCTATGAGGGCTGGGTTCATGCAGCCATGCTGCGTCTCAGCTTGTCGGCGGGCGCGGCGTAACCCGCGCGTTCATGTGGCTGCTGGCCGCCGGGATGCAGACGGTCAGGTGCTCTTCAGCTTACTTATCTCTCACGCCGTCGGTCCATGCGGAGCCCCGCTGTTGCGGCACTCGCGGCCGCTCGTCCGCGATGGGTTGGGACCCAGGAGATTGCGCCGGCGAGCGGAGAGTGACGCTGCCGCTTGTGTGCCGTCGGGTGCGCACCGGCAGGTACGTACTGGAGGACGCCGCTTGGGGCCGCTCGTGTGCGTGTCCCGATGTGGGGCAGGCGCCTGTGCTGGTTTATCTTCGGTAGACCGGCACGCGCGGGCCACGGGCATTACATGCTTGGCGTAACGCGCGGTCGTTTCATCTGGCATCTGGCACGGCGCCGTCGGTGTGCCTGGCGGCAGGGGCGCCTGACACCGCCAACACCCCCAAAGCATTAACAAGAAGACGCACACGCCGCCCTGCACCCCGTGAGACGTCGGCGCACAGGCCGCCTCTAGCCCAAGCCGCGCCTTCCCGGCGCCCATCACATGCGTGGAACCAACCTGTCGCCCGCGGCACCCGCGCACGGCGTGGCACAACTAACCCACACCGCCAGTCCCTCCACCGGCGCTTCACAACATACTCTAGTGTTCAAAGCATAGGAAGAGCCAACGTGGTGGGCCGGGCAGCAGCTGAACATAACATAATAGCACGACCGTTCAGGGGCCAGGTTGAGCTGCACCAACTTAGCCCATGGCCCATCACAGTGAACCCAGAACGTATGAACCCAGGACGAACCCCGCATGACCCCAGAACGCCACGAGGGGGAGGGCAGTCAGAGGGCTTGCCCCCTCCCCGAATGCAGTTTTCTGCCAGCGTTTGTTGTGAGCCTGGCGCAAGGTCGCTTCGTATCCTACAGAAGTGTGCTTCTCGTTCACTATGTCTCAGCGCGTGCTGTCACCGATAGGGTGGTGCGCGCGGCGGCGGCCGCGGCCCCATCGGCTGCAGCTGGCGCGGCGCCCGCGGCCCCCACTGTGTCGTCGCTTCTGCTCATACCCTCGGCGTCTCCTTCAACGGCGCCTCGTCCTCCTCCCTCCTTCCGTCAGCTTGGAGCCTGTCTACACCGTCCTGCGGCGGCTCGCCAGCCTGCCGCGCCGCCTTCGGCCGTGAGCGCGTCCCCTTTGGGGGCAGGCGTGCGTGGGGCTGGGGCGTGTCGCTGCCTAGGGCTTGCCGCTGGTGTTCGTGCGGTTAGGGGCCAAGGGAGCTGTGCTTCCGTCGCGGCCCCTTGCTCATCTGGAACTCCTCTTCCCCTACCAAGATTAGCGTAGCAGCCTCAACAGCAACAGGAGAGTGGCCGCATACCCGGGAGCGCCGCGAGCTGTACCCTCAGCCCCAGGGCGCCGTCCGTCACGCGCCAGCCCCAATGAACGCGGCTGCCTGAGCTTTCCGCAGCTCGAGCCCGGCCCTGCCTCTGCCCACCACCGCACGCCAGCGCCCCCACCCCCTGTCAATGCAACCCAAGCCCCAACCCACATCTCAACCCCAACAAACAATACGACACCGCGGCAGCCAATCAGCCCGCAGCCCGCTCGCCAGTCCGCAGTCGGGCCGCTCGCACCAACCAGCAGATGCAACCTCATCAACACCAACCACGCGCGCCATACGTACGCTCACATCGCAAGGTGCACCTTTCTGCTGTCCGCACCGCCGCAGGCGTCCGGTCAACGCACCAAGCCCCCGCCCCCGCCCCCGCGACACCGGTATCCCGCCTGTAGCACCCAGCAGCAGCGGGCTGCAACGCCCCGCGCCGCCAGCTCACTTGCCGCCGCCGCCCGCCTTGGCCGCGCCGCACGCCGCCTTGTGGCCAGCGCCCCAGTCCGCGCGCTGGCACTCGCGGCTGCAGTACGCCGCCGCGCCGCCGCACTTGCCGCCGCAGCGCTGCAGCACAACCGCCGCCTCGCTGTCCCCCACCAGACCCATGCACCCCGCGTACGAGCAGGGCGGCCCCAGACCCAGCGCAGCCTCCGCCACCAGTATCGGCGGCATCAGCGTCGCCGCCAGCGCCGCCCAGGCCTGGTTGCCCGACTCCATGCCCACCATAACCTGCACGCAGGGTCGCCGATGGTTCACATTCATTCACTACTGCACCAACACAAGTTGCCGATAGGCATCATTTAGTCCATCGTAACATGCACACAAACGGTACCGCATGCTTGAAAACAAGGTTGCCCACCCGCACCTGCGCCAAGTCCTCCTTGCTCAGCGCCTGCCCCGAGGCCAGCCGCGTCACAACGCTGACGACGGCGGCCGCCGGCGCCACGCCGCACTCGTGGCTGTGGCTGATGAGGCCGCCCAGCACCGTGTACATGGGCCGGGCGCCGTGTGGGGCCTCCGCGGGCGATCGCAGCATGGCGGAGCCCTCCTGCGGGAACAGCACCAGCAGCTTCCACAGCACGCCGAACAGCATCTCCAGCCCCACAGGGGGCCGGTCGCGCGGGCGCGCGCCTGTGAGGCCGGCGCAGGGAAGGGAGGCGGAGGCGGAGGGAGCGACACGGGGCGCGTCAGCCGATGGAGGCGGCAGCAGCGGCCCCCATCGACATGCGAGCTTGAGGTGCGCGCAACCGGCCGCTGCGACACGCGCCGGTGGTCACGCGCGTACATGCGCTGCAGGTTCACCTGTGTGTTACTTACTAGTAACCATGCGTTGTGAGTTCATTCACGTGTCACTATGGTCACCACGCGTGGCATGTGTAGCCCTCAGCCCTGCGCGATGCCCCTTGCGCCCTGCGCCGCAACCCGCCCCCGGCCTCACACGCGAAGCAGCAGGCCAGGCGCTTTAGCATGCCGAACACGTCAACCTCCTCCAGCAGCAGCCGCCGCCAGCTGCGACCGCACGGCAGGCGCTCCTCCCGCCGCCGCCACGCCAGCTCGCACAGCAGCGGCTCCCACGTCAGCACCGCCGCCGCCGACCGGAACACAACCTCGGCCTCGGCTGGCGCCATGCCTCCGGAGCTGGCGCAAGACATGACGCCGCACACGGAGGCGCACAGCGCGGCGGCGGCGGGCAGCCATCGCGAGGCTGCGTAGGCCGTGGCGGCAAAGAGCCGCAGCGGCGCCGAGGCCGCGACGGCTGCGCGGAGCGCCTCCGGCGACAGCGGCTGCCGGTCCAACATGGCCGCGACGGCGGCGGCGGCGGCGGGGTCGGCGGCCGTGAGCCTCACGCTGGAGGAGCTGGGGCGGGGCGGCAGCCACCAGCCCGCGAGGCTGGAAAAGTCGACGTCGACGGCGGTGGCGGCGGGGCCGGTGTACCCGGCGGCGCTCCGCATTAGGCCCTGCAGCCATCTGGTGGGGTGCATTGAGCAAGCCTGGGTTGGAGCAAGGGTGCAGTATCCCTGGGTGGGGTCCAGGCGTGGCCGGGCAGCCCCGCTCAGCCTCGCATCCGGGAGTTGCGATCCCGGGCGCATCAAGGCGGCCGGGCAGGCTAGCCAAGCCCGCAGGGGTGTGTGGGGTGCGGTGCGGCAGCCGCGGCCCCACCAGCGTCCCACCTGGCGCTGCCGCTCAGCACGTTGAGCTTGCAGTTGTAGGTGTGGGCGGTGTTCATAGCGGCCAGCAGCTGGCCCGGGTCGCAGCCGCGGCCGGCAATGTCGTAGGCGCCCGGTCGCAGCAGCGCCGCCAGGCGGCGAGCCACCTTGGCGCCCGTGGCCATGAGGCAGGCCACCTGGCGCCGGCAGGGCACGGAGCGGGGCCAGGCTGGTGTGGGTAGGTGCGATGGGGGCACGGGAGCGGGGCAGGTTGGTGGTGATTGCGTTGCGCTGTTGGGCTGGGCTGGGCGCACGACTATGCGGCAAGTCGTCCCCGTGAGCGGTGTTGGGTGGTGCAGTCGCCTCTTCCAGGCTGGGCCTTTACGGACGCGCATGTGATGCTTCACAGTCATCGCCCCACACACCACGACGACGGGTGGTAACTCTGCACACCAGTGAGCAGGCTCGGCGGCCCGGGAATCGGGTTCCTTTGATGCGGCGCTGGGCTCCGTTCCCTGCACTTGTGCACCTGAGCGCATCCCGGCTTGCTTGCTTGCTACGCACGACCCACGCATCACCCATACGCAGGACGTGCTGCGCGGGGCGTGTTACCCGAAGTTGTCGGTCAACACCGCCCCCCCACCCCCCGATGGCGGCCGCACCTGCTGCGTGGGCCCGAGCGCCAGCAGCCCCGTAAGCAGGTCGTACGACGCAAAGATGTGGTCCAGGGAGGCGGCGGCGGCCGCCATCTGGGCCGTCACGCTGTGTGAGACGGCCAGCAGCGGACGAGGGGAGGCGGAGCTGGAGCCGGCGGCAACCGGCGGGCGGTGCGCGGCGCGCAACCACGCCTCCAGCGCGGCTGGGTAGTCCGCGGCGAGCGCGGCCTTGATGCGGCGGTCGGGCGCCGCCGGCAGCGGCCACTCTGCGACGCGGCGCGGCAGGCGGCAGGCGGAGGGCGGCAGCTTGGGCTCCACGCCACACCCCGGTTACCCGGCGAGAGACGCGGCGCCCTGCCTGCCCGAGCCCTAGCTGGCCGCGTGCGTGCGCCAGGGCGGCAGGGCGGCAGG
>BDDC01000211.1:0-32590 GCA_001662425.1 Chlamydomonas sphaeroides | reverse complement strand
CAGCGAGGCGCATGGCCCCCCCCCCCCCCCACTGCCTGCCACGGCGGACGGCACGCATGCCGGCGGCACTTACTGGGCTCCAGCGAGCCCAGCCGGGGCCGCAGCAGCTGCCGCAGCTTGCCGTTGCTCCACAGCGGCCGCCCGCCCGCGCCCTGCACGGGCAGCCACCGCGAGGGCCAGGGTTGTCGGGGCCAAGACGCGTTCCGGCCGCCCCGGCCGTACGAGCGAGGCCCAGGTCCAGGGAGCGGATCAGGTCGCCCAGCTGCAAACCGCGGGCAGCGCGCATCGTGCAGACCGCAGACCGCACACCTGCGTGTGCCCCTAGCCGGCGCCACGTCCCTCGCTCGGCTTGCAGGCCCCACCAGCTGCCCCCGGCGCAGGGCATTCATCCATGACATGCTCACCCAACACCCCCGTGGAGCGGTCACTCGCATGACTCTTTCACACATCATTCTCCCTTGCGTTGGTTTTGTACTACTTTTATACTTATACTTATTTCTGAACACACCCCCAACCGGCACCACTCACCAGCTGCCCCAGCGCCAGCCCCTTGGCCAGCAGCGCCCACACGCAGCGAACCATCGGCCGCCACAGCGGCACCCTCCCCGCATAGCTGTCCACGCCCACGCTCGCCACCGCCACCATCAGCGCGTGCACCGCAACCGCCGGCGCGTCCTCGCGGTGCAGCGGCCACGGCCGGCCGCGCCGCGGCCAGGCGGCAGAAGCAGCCGCGGCGGCTGCCGCGGGTGAGGCGCGGCCGGCCTCGAGCGTGGCGGCGGCGGCGGCCGAGAGGCGCGCGCACAGCGCGGGCAGCGGCACGGGCGGCGGCGGCACGCCGCCGGCTTCGGCAGGCGCGCTCCTGGGCGCTACCGCCTGCGTCCAGACCTCCATGACGCCAGCGGGCACTGCGGCAGGTGTAGGGTGTTACGGCAATGCAGCGGCAGGTGTACGGTGGGGTGTTAAGGCAACACAGCAGGGACCGGCCTAGTATGAGCAGCCACGACACACGGGGTTCCGGGCAGGACGGGATGGGATGGGCCGATGGGATGGGCATGCTGGCTGAATGCAGAGGGGGCGGCACGCGGCTGGCTTGCCTGCGCGAAGGCCGCGGCGGCCGGCGAGCCGCGGGCCGGCTGCGGGAGGAGCTCTCCGCCGGGGCCGTGCAGCGCGGCGGCCGCCGAGGGCCGCTCGGATCGCATGGCGGGCAGCAGCGCCCGGTGTGGCAGGCTGCGGCGCAGGAGCACAGGGCGGGGAGGGGAGGAGTGATGGGGAGGCGGACCAGCCAATCCAGGCCGGGCAGGCCGGGCGGGGGCATGGGGGCGTGGGCGGTGTGTCGCCAGCGCACCCGTAGCAGGGGCCGCCGTCGGCGTAGCGCAGCTGCGAGAGGACGTGCAGCACCAGGAAGTACTGCGGGGGGCGGCGCAGGGGCACGGCAAGGGGTGACCACGCAGGGGTGTCGGGGCCGCATGGCTGCTGGGGGCGTCGCAGCAGAGCCGGGCTGTGGCAGCGGGCGTGTCGATGTGCGGCTGGTGCGCTGATGCGCCTGGGCGCCTCGCTGACACGGAGGAGCAGCTGCGCCCAGCTGCGGGCCAGCTGCTGCTGCGGATCATGGCGCGCTACGGATGCTTCACGAGGCGGCAGCGCCCTTGTCGCAAAGAAAACAGTACCATGCGTGAGATCAACGCCGTGACACCATGCCTTGTACGCTAGCCTCATCAGACACATCTCGTCACGCCCGCCCCGGCCTACCTGCATACCCGGCCCCGACACCAGCTTGCGCGCCGCCGCCGCCAGCCAGGCCGCGCCGCCGCCGCCCTCGGCGCACATGGCCAGCACCGCTAGGCAGCGCAGCAGGCTGTCAGTGGAGGTGCCCAGGCAGCTGTTGCGCAGGTCGGAGGCCTCGGCGGCGGCCGAGCCGGCGGCGGCGCCGTCGTCGTCGTGTGTCCACAGCTTGGCGGCGGCGGCGTGCAGGAGCCACAGCGCGCGGCAGGCGTGGTCCAGCAGCTTTGTCTTGTCGAGCAGGGTGTGCACGCCGCCGGAGTAGCCTGCTGGGGCCAGGGGAGTGGGGGCCGGAGGAGGGTGGGGCGGGGCGGTTGGGTGGAGCAGGGGTGTGGCGGAAAGCGGGCGGCTTGGGGCAGGGCTCGTGCGGGTTGTGGGTGGGCAGGGGCTTGGAGGGCAGGGGCATGGAGGGAGGCCGCGAGAGGCCGTGACGTAGGCTCGGGGGTGGCGGCTGGCGGAGACACGGTGTGTGGGACTAGCTGGTGCAGCGCGCGGCTTGGAAGATGCGTTGTGTGCGTGGCGCGTTGCGTGGGGTGCGGTGGGGTAGCGGAGGGCCGTAGCGGGTCGTGCTGCGTGCAGCGGCGCCGCAGCCCACCCTCGAGACGCTTGAGATTGGGCGCGTCCTTGGCTACGGCTAGCAGCGCCAGCAGCGCGTGTGTGAAGTGCGCGATGATCGACATGCGCCGCGCGCCGCGGTCGACAATGTCCCGCAGCAGCGCCAGCTCAGACGGCCGCGCCGGCACGGGCTTGGCGCAGATGGTCTCGCACTGCGCAGCCAGCGCCGCAACCTGGCGGCTGAGCGCCGCGACGGCGTCCGTGCGCGCGAGCAGCGCGGCGACGGCGGCGGCGACGGCGCGCGCGCCGCGCAGCGGCGGGACGTCCAGGCGCGCCGTGGCGACGAAGGCGGCGCGGAGCAGCTCGAGGCTGGTGAGCGCGATGGGGCTGCCGCCATCCGTGTGGCGCAGGGCGATGTTGAGGAGGCGTATGGTGCTGACGCGGAGGCGCGCGTCGCTCAGCAGCTGCGGGGCGGCGGTACGTGGCAGGGGGCCTGAGCACGGGCACACCGAAGTGCCCTCCCCAAGTGGGCGCTGAGTACTGCCCCGCAATGACGCTAGAAATTGCGCTTCACTGGAGCTGTCGATCTGCGTGCCAGGCTACCCGCACGGCCTCGTCGTGGTCGATTGGAACGAGCAAGCGCACGACAAGCGCCTCGGCCTCCGAAAGCGCTGCTTGGATCAGCAAGCCGTTCCTGCAAATACGGCCGTTGAACGCGGCCATGCCGCGCACAAGCTGAGACGTCGCAGACGGCATGACGGCAATTTGGTCGCGACTTGCGCGACAAACGGCGCCGCGTTGTTTGGTATGAGCTTGAGCTAGTTAGTGCGTGTCACGTACTGGGCGTACGCAAGTCGCTTCATGTCCGGTTGAAACCGGCAAGAAACGAAGCCTATGACCTGCCTATGACCCAGTTGCCGTTGCTGCACGCATTTCTCTACGTGCACAAATATGCGTGCGGACAAGTGGCGAGCGCTTGACGATGTTCGAGGGCGAGGGCACACCTGGCACACGAAGTACCCGAACAATTTTCCCGGCGCTGTCCCGCCGCAGTGTCCATCCTATGCTCAAAAGCTGCACTTGGAGCCATGCCACTCAACAGGCCATTGTTGATAGGTTGCCGTGCAAAGTCTTGCGGGCTTCAACATCGATGTACTTACCCTTCGGGGGAGCGAAGGGGCCCCCCGGGGGGAAGGGGAATCCCGTGACCTTTGGGGCCCATGGCCCATTCGAGCTTCGCACAGCCGGTGCTATGGGTCCGGCCCCTTGGACCCAAACGACCCTTCGTTGGCCGCATCAAGAATTGCGAGGACAGATGGCAAACGGCAAAGGGTTACATAAAGCCACGCGCAACTCGTGCAAAGGAGCAAGGCCGGCCAGCGCCGAGGCCCTTCCAGGCAACACACAACTGGACAGACGGAAATCACACACTCGGAATCGGACGTTTATTCACCAAGCCTTAATGTGGAAGGCCAGCACAGCAAACCAAACACGTGCGTTGCATGGGCACACATACATGGGCACACACCGGCATCACGCGGGCAACAGTTACTTCCAGGGGTTCCTCCCCTGGTTACTTCCCCCACGCATGAATGCCGAGGCCTCCGCATCACGCATTGATGCAGTAGTTATTATGCGTGCGCGTGCCGACACATGCCTTGTGCAGCATGGCCGTGGGCTGGTGTTCAACAATAAAGACGATAATTATCAACGATGTTCACATGTACAACATACACATTGAAGCTCTCTACATCACAAAGCTCCACAGGCACGCGACAGCGGCCAGAAGGCTCAGCATTATCATCGGCACGGAGGCCATGCCGGCGGCGCCGCTCTTCGGCATGTAGCTGGGGCGCGCGTTTTGGTACTCGCTGTACTTGGCCGTATCTGGCGGTTGGCACGGCAAGGGGAGGAAGGGCGGGGTGGGTAACACCACAATACGCCAGGTCCGCCGGTACGGATGTTGGCTGAGGCGGGCGGCGAAGTGCATCATTGGCTGCGGGGGCCCGGTCTGGCTGGCCCCCGATCGTGAACGGCAGGCGGCCGTACGCAGCGGGCGGCCGCAGCGCACGGCCGGGTCTTGCCGACCCGCACAGCCCCCTGGGCCCAGCCACCAGCTGTACGTCTCACCGATGGTGACGGTGCCAGCGGCAGCGCAGGCCGCGGCGTTGTCGGACGCGGCGTCGCACATGGCGGCGGCGTCACTCACGGCGCGGACCTGCCGTGGGGCCCAGCACGGGGGGTTGGGGAGGCCCGACGCGACACGCGCAGCCCGCTGCTGTCCGCCACAACCGCTCATGTCAACAAACAATGTCGAGATACGCATCGACTGCGTATTAAGTTGGCTATGAAGGCTGCTCGGCACCCTTGCCCACGACCTCATGCCCGCCGCGCCGTGATGAGGCGTGCAGTGGACGCGCCCGGCGGGCCCACTGTGCGCGCGGCTCAGCGGGGTGCCCCGGCGGCCGAGGCGGCTATGAAGCCGTCGAGCGGCTGTCAGCCACGCACCCACCCGCTACGCTGCTGCGCGGCAGCACAGCAGCGGGCACACACGCCGAGCGCTTGGCGTGGGGTGGTGTTGGTCCCGACGCCCACTTACCCGGGTGCCGGGTTGCATTGTGATAGTGAGCATGCATTTCTATACGGGCGGGAGACGCACAGCCCTAGCTGTGCTAGTAACTTGACACATAACTTCATTAGGAGACCCGCGCCTACCCAGGGGTCGTTGGTGCCGCCGAGCATCTGCGCGTACTCGTGGGTGGAGTCCGCCACGTCGCCGCACGTGTAGTTGCCCGACGGCTTGTTGTCCCTGGTGAAGGTCTGGTACCAGGCGCACCCAAGCATCGCCTGCGTGGCGGGGGACACGTCGGCACGCGCAGCAACAGACCGGTCTGCACATGCGACGCGCACGCGCGCGTATCCGCTATGCCCGCGGGGTACGGTGACATGACGACGGGCGGCAGCCGACTGTCTGTCTCTGTCTCCGGTATCTTTCGATACCACCGCGCACACTTGGACGTTGGACCGGTGTAACCGGTGTAGCCCACGCAGCAGCGTGCAGGTTCCGCGCCCGGCCACACCTTGCAGCCCGCGGCGTCGTTGCTGTATTCGGAGCAGCTCTTGGACAGGCTGGCAATGTAGGCGGCGGCTTGGGAGCAGGTGCCGAACAGCGCCGCCTTGTCGGACTGCGGCGCGGCGGGCGGAAGGCAGGCAGCGGCATGGGCGGGTGAGAGGCAGGCGGGATACATCTTGTCCTGGTAAGCGCCGAGTGTGAGAGGTGGGGTGGCACAGGCGGGACGGGCAGACGGCGTGAGCGCTGGGGCTGCTGCGTCGCGGCTTGCACACCGGTAGCTCGCAGGCACACTCACTCCGGTAATGAAGTCGGGGGCGAAGAGCCACTTGGGCATGCACCTGTCCTCCTCGTCAAGCGAATCCGCCTGGGGCCCAAAGATCTCGTAGTAGTCCCTCATGTCGAAAGAGTTGGGGTGGTTGGAGTCCAAGATGGCCTCATCCATAGCGTCCACCTGTATGTGCGGCGCGCGGCCAGGAGCGGGTGCGTACGTGAGCGAGGGAGGGGTGTACCCGGGATAAAGCGTGCTGCTGTGGGTGGGTGGGGCAAGAGTCCGAGCGGGCTGAGCAGGCTGTTGACTCGAGACACTCATGTCAGAATAATATAATGGGTCCATTCATGGGCGGGGTTCGCTAAGCAGGCTGCGCGGCGGGCAGCAGGAGTGGGCCAGGTGCAGGTAGGGATGGCTTGTACGCTGGTTCTACAATAGAAGGGGCAGAGGGGGGCACGCGCGTGCGGAGCCGGCTACGGCCGATGCAGGCAGGCAGCAGGGAGGCTGTTTATTTTAGTTGATTGAGCCTCCTAAGCCTCCGCCTGGCGTCTACCTGATCAGCTGTCTTCCAGATGCAGTTGGTGTCGGTGTTGCAGGCGCCCTGTGGGGGTGGGCATGGCAGGCACAGCACATGGGGCAACTTGACTCCGCCAGGCCAACTGCGACACGCAAAAAAACAACGAAGCCAAAAGCATTTCTGAACTAGCAGCTAGCTGCCGTGCACGCACGGACACACGCCAGGGTTTGTACGGCACCTACCTGGTTCGCCTTGAAAGCGCATTGGACGTAGAGCTGCAGATATGACGCCAAGGGGTACGCCACAGGTCAGGTCGCAGCAGGCGGAGCAGCAGCGCGCCATCTCATTTGCGCGGCGGCGGGCGCAGCAGGCTCCAAGCTGCGCTGTTTATACCTGTTCACCCGCCATCCCGATCTCCCTTCGTCCTATCGCCCACATACCCTATTCTCCTAGGCAGCACTCCATGCTCACGTCAATGCGACTTCCGGAGCAGTAGAGGCGGTCCTTGAACACCTGGCAGGCCAGGGAAACATCGATGTCAGACGGGGAAAGCAAGGCAAGACATGCATGGGAGTAAGTGTAGCGGTGGATCATGGGGGCACATCATACGATGACCGCAGCGCGCATGAACGGGGGGCGGGGAATAAAAACCGGTTCCGGGCTGGTGTATGTTGGGCTGGGCCAGGAGGGCTTCTCCTGGGCTGGGCGCCCGCCGGCGGCGCGCGCGACATGCGTTTCCCTACATGCATGCTTCTGCCCGTACGGTCTGGCGGTCGCACTGGCTTCCGACGCCTCGCAACACCCACCGGGGCGCTCGTAATGTAGAGGTCGTAAAACGAGCAGCCCGCAAACCAAACGCACTCATCCTGTGCCTGTACGCGACATGCGCATGCATGGGCGGGAACAAGGAGACACGTTAGCTGTACCTCGCGTGCGAGCGCCTTGCCGCTCACAGTACATGCCTCCGTATGTATGTATCTGATAATACGAGATATGAAACCTACGAGCTCGTAAGACAGCAGGCAGGAGTTGACCACGCGCAACCTACATCGCAGTCCCCTTCCGAGGTCTTGGCTGCGCACTTGGCTTCCATAGCGCTGTTGTATGCCAGGAAGCGTTGGGCATCGTTGCTGGGCGAGCCTGCGTTGGAACAGAATTCAAAATCATCAGCATGCAGGAGCCGCCGCGCGCCGTTCGACAAGCCATGTACGCCGCGGTCAGCACGTCGGACGGCCCCGCGCGCGATCAATAATGTTTATGACCCCATGTTGGACCCAACGTACCAAGAGAGGTCACATAGGCGGGGTGGAGCTCACAAAACGAGCCCGTCTTCACGCACATGTTGACGTTCTGAGATGCGAGCAAGTTGCGCTCTGCGTGTGCCGACATGGACAGCAGTGTGGCCAGCGCTAGCACCGCTACGCCAAGGGAGCGGGCGGCCATGGTTTCGAAATTTGCTTGGCGGTGGGATGGCAAGCAAGAGTTGAACCTGCTTAAACACTTGTGAGCGAGGGCTTGCGTTGACGTCGCTGATAATGACAATAGGCGGTCCGTTTTGTAGCTTTAAAGTGTTTGGGCATGTACGACGGCGTGCCACGGCGGATTGCATGAATGCAGAACAATCAGCAGTACGTCATGCGTCCTGGCGTTGCCACATTGGCCGACATGCATGCAAAGCTGTCTCTGCAGGTCTCTGCGCATGCCAGGTGTGGCGTTGCATACGTGCTCCAAGTCGCGCCCTGCTTCAGGAACTTTGCATGATGTTTCTGGTAACTACTATACTCGATGCAACTTGCCGAACCTTTACAAACGAGCCGCCCTCACAGCTGCTAGCGCAGCGCCTTACTTTACCGGAGCGAGCGACCGCTGGTCCTGAACTCCCGATAGCTAGGCTTGGAGCGTGCATGTAAGCCTGAAGCCGTTCGACCAAAGCACAAGATAAATCTGCGGAGAGGCGTGCCTGGGTGCGCACCCCCCCGATGGCCAAAGCAAGCCCGCCGCTGGCCTCTTCAAGCAGCACGAAGCAACGTGCAAGCCTGCGCTGCGTAAACTGCCGCGTGATTCTTCACTATCTTCACGCGTGACACGGCGTAGCTACGATGAAATGAGATGAGACTCCGAGCATAGCTGCACATCTGCAGTGCCTCCACGGCTTGCATTGGATGCGGCCTGACGCAGGTAGCCATGCGCGTGACGAATTTCGTTTTCGCACCGAGTCGGGTCGCACTGAGTCGCACGGGCCGCCCGCACTGGCCAGGTCGCGTCGGGCCCGACTGGGTCGCACGGGCCGGGGTCACACCGTCCGGCGGGTCGCACGGGCCAGCGGGTCGCTCGCTCTATCTGGCTGCTGGGTCTTGCTGCCGGGTCGCTCCACGGCCCCGTGGCCGGAATGGCCGGGATGGCGCGCCTGTGACCCTCTGCCGCCCCCTCCTGCAGGGGCTGGCGGCGCTACTGCTCAGCACGGCGACACCTGCCGCGGCACTTCGCCTCGCCCACCCACGCCCCCTTAACGCCCCGCTGCCGCCGCCCTACCTTGCTCCCTGCTAGCTGTCATCTCCGCTCCGCTGAGACCCCGAAAGGGCCGGGGTGACGAGCCGGCCGGCAGGAAGCGGGGCAAGGACAGCAGGAGCACGCAGGAGACAGGAGGACGGGCCTTACAGCACTGTCCCGGCTTCAGCTGGCGAGGAAAATTCTACGTTTTCACCCATCCAGCTTCCTTTCGGCCTAGCTACGGCTTATTGGGCTTTCACTAAGCTTATGCGTGAGGTCGTGCGACCCTGGCGCAAGCGCGGCTGGCGATGCTGCAGCTACTTTGACGACATGCTGTCAGCAGCTTACAAGCACGCTGGCACCTTTAACCACCAAATCCTTTTTTCCGCACGTGCACTAATGGGTCCCTGCTGCCGCAATCACCAAGCCCTACCCTAGCTGCGCCACTGGCTACCGCTGAGGGAAGCTTTACGACACCGGACCCTACCGGACTGAGGCCTTTCCCTGCTTGCCTGCACCGCTGGCTGGCCCGCTGCTGTGCCTGGCCCTGCCTGGCTAGCCCGCTCCTGCCAGCTGCTCTGTCCGATGAAACCTCCCCAGCTGCGCATGGGTAAACAACCAATCAACGAAGCCCCTGAACCTGCGGCCCTGCGAACCCTCCTTTTGTGACTTCGTTCTAGTTTATCATAAACCCGTAAATGGGTGCATGGCTCGCCCAAAACAGAGGACACCCTGACCAGACGAAACTGAGATCGTCGGGGGTAAAATAAGCCGTTCCCATACTATCCACGCGCCTGTACAACCCAGCGGCCTGTCATTTCGGAGCTTGGGTTGGAGGTGACTGGACGGCGCACGACGGGTGAAAGTCGGGTACCGCGTGTCACTGTTCGCTTGCCAAAGCCACAAAGGCCTCGTAGCGGACATTGACCAGAGCTCATTGCGTAGCTACACTATGTAGGCACAATCGCAAAGGCGACGAAAATTGCAGCTGTCCCTCCACGTGTTCGCGAGTGACGCGCCAGGTTATTCAAGCGAACCATGGAACCTTGTCACTAGATAAATTTCTGTCAGCATGGCTAGCGAGGAGGAGCTGCAACCCGACAAGTCGCTGCCTGCAAATGGCGCGAGCCGGCCAGCCTCGGCCCCGCCTGCTGGCGGAAAGGCCACCACACGGGCGCCCAGCATGTGTGTACTCTGCGGTCAGGACCGCAAGGCGTGCAGCGGCAGCTTGGGTGCGCTGCTGGGGCCCATCGATGCGGGCACCGGCTCTGCGGGCGTGTTCATCCACCGCTACTGCGCGCTATGGTCGTCCGAGGTGCGCCAGCCAGCATGTCAGACATGCGCATAAACCATAACATGGCCAAGCTGCCGTGCAGCGCGAGGGGCCGAGGAGCCCTCGCTCACTGGCGGGGGGGTGTGTGTGTAGCCTCGCGGTGCTGCCGTGCGCCGCGGCACCACGTGCTGCCAGCCTGCAACCCCGCCCCGGGTCAGCCATACCCTTCCACCCCGCCCACCACTCCCCCCAGGTATACCACAACAGCGACATGTCAAAGCTGCGCAACGTGGGCAAGGCCATCCGCCGTGGCCGCCAGATCAGGTGCGCGCCTTCAACCGCCGCGCCCCGGCCCCTGCTCCTCGCCTCCGCTTCCCCCCTTGGCCCAGGCCACGCCCGGACCCACACGCAGCCCGCAACCCGCCGCCCCAAGCTCTCTCCATGTCGCCCCCACACACCGCCTCCAGGTGCGGCGCCTGCGGCGAGCGCGGCGCCACGCTGGGCTGCCGCGTGGAGCGCTGCAACGTGTCGTACCACCTGCACTGCGCTCGGGCCGTGGGCTGCGCCTTCAACACGCAGCGCTACCTCATCGCCTGCCCCCGCCACGCCAAGGACTACCGCCACGAGGCCGAGGAGGCGCGCCGGTGAGGCGGAGGCGGCGGCTGCGTCGCGGGGGTCTTGGGGTCGCCGACGGTTGGGTGCCATGGCGGTTGCGGGTAGGCCAAGGCGGGCGTGGCGCGGGCACCTGTTGCGCGGGCACCTGTTGGGGGCCACCCGGGTGCTGCCCACAGCCCGCTCCCCGCGCCCCTCAGAGGCTTGCCGGGCCTCACCGACGACCCGCTGCGGATGCGCAGCGCCGCTGGCGGCGACGGTGACGGCGACGGCCGCCGCAGCGCCGACGGCGCCGACGGCGGCGGCACCTGGGCCGCGGCGGCCGCCGCAACGAGGCGGCAGCCGGAGCGGGACCGGCGCGGCGACAGCCCTCCGCCGAGGCAGCAGCCGAGGCAGCAGCCGGCTGCGGCGGCGCGGCAGGGCGCCTCGGACAGCGAGGGGCCGGCGGGCGGTGGCAGCCCGCGCGCGCGTGACGGCGACCGGAAGGCTGGGCCGCCCCCGAGCAAGCGGCGCAGGTGGGCGCTGGGCGGCTGGGCCTGCTTGCGTGGGCCCGTGTTGCGAACGTGGCTGGCGGCAGGCTAGGAGTTAGCGCGACACAAGGACGGCGCCGGGTCGAACCGGGCCGGGCCCCCAACGTGCAATGAAAGCAGCGACCAACGCAACACCCACCGCGTCCGTGCCACACCCTGGCAGGCTCGACGCCGCCGCCGCCGAGGCCGCCGTCACGCGGCACATGCTGCTGGCTCGCGCCGCGCTGGCCTCGGCGCGCGCCGCCGCCGAGGCGGCCGCCGCCGCCGCCGAGGCCGACGACGATGAGGCTGTGTTTGGGGCCAAGGAGCGCCGCCGCGCAGCCAAGGACACGGCGCGGCTGGCGCCCGTGATGCTGGGCGGAGGGGGAGGCGGAGGCGGAGGCGGAAGCGGAGGCGGAGGCGGGGGAGGTGGTGGAGCGGCCGATGGGCCCACGGCGGCGGGCGGTGTATACAGCCGCGGCTTCGAGTGTGTGGGCGGCTCCCGGGTACGTGTGGGCTCCGGAACGCTACCGCTAAGTGGACCCGGCGCCCGTCCGCCCCTCCGTGCCTTGCCAACGCCTGCTGCTTTCCGGTCCGCCGTGGTGTGGTGCCTACCTGCGCCTCCCTCCAGACCGCCATATCCGCGCTCCAGGAGATGGTGCTGCTGCCGCTGCTGTACCCGGGGCTCATGGAGAGCATGGGGCTGCAGGGAGCGGCCCCGCCCAGGTGCGAGCAGCCCGGGGCGGCAAGCGGCGTGCGCCGGGGCGGCGACTGGCTGACTGGCTGCCTTGCTTGGTGGGGAGCCAAAGCCTCTGGCCGGAGCGCCGCAGCGCCGCTATCCCCAGCGCACACGCCGCATACCGTGCGCGAGCAGCCAAGGCACCCAATCGTCCCCTCGCCCAACCTGGCCCCCGGCCGCCCCTCGCTGCGGTGCCCACGCAGGGGCATCCTGCTGCACGGCCTGCCGGGCACCGGCAAGACGCTGGCGGTGCGGTCGCTGGCGGGCGAGGTGGGCCGCCGCTCGCCGGTGCCGGTGGCTCTGTTTGCCAGGGGCGGCGCCGACGTGCTGGGCAAGTACCACGGCGACGCGGAGCGAACGCTGCGGCTGCTGTTCGAGGAGGTGCGGCGGGGGCGGAGGCGGGCGGTGGGTGGCAAGGCAGCGAGGGGCTAGGGCTGTGTTGCCCGACACATGACATTGGGTATCCTGCTGCCCATGGGAGTGCGGTGCGGGGGAGGGGAGAGGGCATGGGGACTGGAGGTGGGGCGTCGGGGGTCGGGAGCGGAGGCTCGAGGCAGGGTGTGGGCGAAGGGGCGGGCGCTGTCGGATGCAGCCGCTGCGCCCCGCCTGCCTGACGCGCCCTGCCCGGGCCCTCGCGCCTCACTTGGCCGCCCTCCTCACACGCCCCAGGCCCGCCGCCGCGCGCCCTCCATCATCTTCCTGGACGAGCTGGACGCCCTGGCGCCGCGCAGGACGCAGGTGCGGGTGTGGCCGCGGCTGGGGACGCCGCCATGCGCGCCGCGTGTCAACCCCGCCTCCCTGCCCCCCCCCCCAACCCCGCCTTGCCGCTCCCCGCGCCCCCCTGCGCCCCCCTCCTGCCCGGCTGCCAGGCCGCGGGCGGCGGCGACCAGATCTACGCCTCCGTGGTGGCCACCCTGCTGGCGCTCATGGACGGCCTGGCGGACAGGGGCCAGGTGGGCGGGGCTGGGGGGAAGGCGGCTGTGGGACAGCGGCTCAGGGGTGCAGGGCAGGTAGCGGGGGCGGGGGCCTCGCTGCAGCAATGCGCCGCTGGCCGCGGCGCCTGTCACGCCCCCGCGTGGGGCGCACCGCTGACCCTTGCCCGCCGGCCTCCGACCTCCGACCTGCGCCGCACCCACCCGACCCGACCCGACCCGACCCAGGTCATCGTCATCGGCGCCACTAACCGGCCCGACCAGCTGGACCCCGCGCTGAGGCGGCCGGGCCGCTTCGACCGCGAGGTGGCTTTCGGGCTGCCCGACAGGTTGGGCCCGGCGGGGCGGGGTCGGAGGGCGGCTCAGCGTTGGGCCATGTGGGGCATGTGGGGCATGCCACGCCGTTGTCCTGCTGCCCATATTGCCGCCTTATCAACCAGCCTAAGCCTGAGATAGTATCATCAGAGCTTTGTAAGCTGATCCGGCGACATATGTGTGGAGCCGATGTTAGGCACGAGGCCTGCGTCGACTCGCTGGCCCCTACTCCGCCTGCCGACACGCCCGCCCCCTTGCTGGTCGCGCCAGGCGGCAGAGGGCCGACGTCCTGCGAGTCCACACGGCGCGCTGGCGGCCGCCGCCGCCGCCGGAGGTGCTGCACCGGCTGGCGGAGGCGACCGAGGGATACGCGGGTAGGGCCGGGGCATGGGTGAATGGGGCTCGGCCAGGGGCCAGGCCAGGGACGGGACGGCACGGGAGGGCGAGGGGCTGGGGCCGGAGTTGGGCACGGCACGCAGACCATCCGGCCGGCGTCGTGTGGCCGGGCGCCTGCGAAGCGTGCCTGTGTGAGCCGAGACCAGCCCACGGACGGACCTGTATGCGCCGAGACCAGCCCACGGACGGACATGTCCACCCGCTGCCTCTCTGTGCACCATCATTGGGTCTGCGATACCCCCGTGCACGTCTGACTGCCCGCTGCCTGTCCGCCCATCTCTATGCCGCAGGGGCTGACCTGCAGGCGCTGTGCTCGTCGGCGGTGATGGCCGCCGTGCGCCGCTGCGCCGCTGCCGGAGGCGACCTGGATGGCCTCGTGGCCCGGCGGCTGGCGGCGGCGGCGGCGGCGGCGCAGCAGCGCGGCCGGCGCAGGGCCGAGGTAGCGGCGGAGCGGTGCGAGGCGCGGCGGCTGCAGCGGCACCTCGAGCTGAGGGACGGCAGCGCGACGGAGCCCTCGGCGGCGGCGGCGGCGGTGGTTGACGGCAGCGCCGCCGCGGCGGCAGCAGCAGACTCCTGCGGGGCAGGGCCGGCGGAGGCGGAGGCGGCGCCCATGGAGGCGGAGGCGGATGCGGACGTGGCGGCGGGGGCGGTGGCGGGGGCGGGGACGGAGCTGGAGCCGCTGGGGGCGGATGCAGTGCAGCCGCCGGTAGCTGCCCGTGCCGCCGAGGCAGGGGAGGGTGAGCAGGCTGGCACCAGCGGCGGCGGCGCTGGCGGCGGCGATGCGGACATGCAGGGCGCAGCCGGTGCACGCTCCCGCCCTTCCGAGGCAGCTGCCGCGGAGCGGCCGCAGGAGCAGGCGGCCGCTGCCGCTGACCCGTGGCCCGCGGCGCCAGCAGCTGACCGGCCGCGTGGCTTTGCGTCCGTACTCCGCGGCTTTGCGGATATGTACGGCAGCACGGCCGGGATCGACGCGCGCCGCGGCTCTCCGGACGCCGCTGCCGCCGCCGCCGGCCCGTCGGTGCTGGCGGCGCCGCCAGCACCGGCGCCGCCAGGGCGCACGCACGGCGCGATCGGCGCAGCGTCGCCGGCGGCTGATGGGGCGGTCGCGGACGATGAGGCGGCCCCTGGTGCGAGCCCCGCAGCGGAGGCGCCGGACGAGCGGCAGCCCGGCGCCGCCGACGGTCCCGACGTCGACGCCGCTGCCCTAGCGCCCTCGCCAGCGGCGGGCGAGGCGGCGGGTCCGGGACGGGCGGGTAATGCAGAGCTGGTCACGCAGCCCCCGGCCGTGCCGCCGCCAGCCGGGGCTGACGAGGAGGGCGACGGCGAGGGCGGCGGCGGCGGAGCCGAGGCCGGCACGGACGGCAGCGACGGCGGCGACGCTGGCGGCGGTGCCGGCGGCGACGAGGGCGACTGGCTGGCGGGCGTTGTGGTGATGCAGGAGGACTGGGAGGTGGCGCTGGCGGCGGCGCCGCAGCCGTGCAGCCGCCGCGAGGCGGCGGCGGCGGTGTGCCCCGGTCTGCCGGACGCGCCGCCGGCGCACGCGCTGGCGCTGGCGGCGCCGTCGGCGGCGCGCGCGCTGGCGCGCTGCGCGGCCGCGGGCTTGGCGGTGCCGGCGGCGGCGGCGCAGGCGGCCGACGCCCTGCTGCAAGCTACGGCGGCGGCGGCGGCCGGGGTCGGCGCCGCGACTGGGGACCGCACCGCCGCCGCCGTTGAGGCCTTCGTGGGTGCCCTAGCTCGGCTGGGTGCCGTCGAGGCGCCGTCGTTGGCCCCGAGCACCTCAACGGCGCTCGGTGCTGACGTCGCTGACATCGACACGGTGGCAGCTGCCACCGCTCCAGCGGTGCCGCCGTCCGCGTCGTTGGCGGCGCCGCCACCGCCCGCCTGCCACCTGCTGCTGTGCGGCGACGGCGACGGCCCGCAAGGTGCCGTGGCGGCGGCGCTGCTGCTGCTCATGTGCGGCCCGTTGTCGCCGTCGGCGTCAGCAGAAGCGCCGTCATGCGCAGCGGCGCCGTCAGTATCGTCTACTGCGGCGGCAGTGTGCACGGTCAACCTGGCGGCCATTGTGCTGCGCGGCGGCAGCGGCGCCGCCGGCACAGAGGCGGCTGAGGCCGTGGCGGCGCTGGTGGCGGAGGCAGCGGCGACGGCGGCGGCAGCCCGTCAGGCGCTGGTCCTGCACCTGCCTCGCATCGACACGTGGGCCCTAGAGCAGCGGGCCACTGTGCGGCCCGCCGCCGCCGCTGGCCGGCGGCGGCGGCAGCGGCCCGACTCGGACGGCGGCGGCAGCGACGGGGAGGCCGCCTGCGGCTCGCCGAGCACCGCCAGCGATGACGACGAGGAGGCGAGCGGCGGCGGCAGCGGTGACGGCGGGGAGGAGGCGGCCTCGGACGACGCGGGCTCCGCGTCGGGGCCTGACGGCGACGACAGCGACGACGCCGGCGACCGGCACTCCGGCAGCCGAGCCTGCACGAGCGCCACGTGGGACGCGTTCATGCAGCAGGCCGCCGCCGCCGCCGCCATGCTCGCCGGCGTGCCAGGCGGCGCCGCCGGCGGCGGGGCCTTGGGCTGCCGGCTGTTCGTCCTGGCTACTTGTGCGCATGCCAGGGAGGAGCTGCCGGCCGGCGTGCTCGAGTTCTTTGGGCGTGCGTCTGGGGAGGAGGAAGGAGAGGAGCAGGGGCTTGAGGGCGACGAGGCGGGCGGCGGCGCGGGCGATGAGGAGGAGGGCGCCGTGCCGGCGGCGGCCGCGGCGCTGTACGCGGCGCTGATGGCTGGAGCGCCGTCGGCAGCGGAGGCGGCGGAGCAGGCGGTGGCGCCGCGTGAACGCGGCGCACGCAGCGGGGCGACGGCCGTGTCACGGGCGGTGATCGAGGTGGCGGCGCCGTCAGCCGGCGCCGTCACGGCGGCGGCCGCAGTGGCGGAGGCGACGCTGTTGCCGCTGGTCCGACAGGCCCTACAGGAGGGCGCGACGGCCTGCCTCCGTGCCGCCGCCGCCGCCGCCGCCGCCGCTGGCGGTGGCGAGGTGGCTGTCGGCGCCGCGGGCGGCCTGTCGCCTGCTGCGTCCGCTGATGTGGGCGAGCAGGTGGATCCGGCTGCTAAGCGGCGTCGGCTTGCGGCCTCGGCTGGCTCAGCAGCGCTGGCGCCTCGCCTGGGCCTGGAGCCGGCCACCCCAGCGGGGGCCGAAGGCGCCGGCGCCGGCGCCGATTCCCTCAACGCAGCGGAGCGGGAGCGAGGGCGTAAGCTGCTGCTTCAGGTGGGCGGTGGGCGGCCGCTGGTCGTGGCCCCCTGCCTGGGGCCAGAATGCCAGCCCCACCGCATGCTCGGGCTCCTGTAGGCTCCTTGGGGGGCATGTCGCCTGTGGGCCGGCTGCCCCTGCAACCGCAGCAACCGCTCGACACCGCCTCTGTACGGTGCGGCCCGCTAACCGGCTACCGTACTCGTATGCCGTACAGGTGCAGCATGTCGTACGCAGCATCGCCGCCGCCATGCTGCGCCGCCGCACCGGCTGCATCCTGGCGACCGCACGCGGCCCCCCAGCGGCGGCGGCAGCGGCAGGCTTCCTGACGGCCGGGGGCGGCGGCGGCCTGGTTGATTTCCCCCGTAGCTGCCGCGGCGGCGGCGGCGGCGGCGGCTCGGATGATGGCGGGCGCGGCGGGCCGCGGCGGCGGCGGCGCGAGGGCGTGGTCGTGTCTCTCAGCGCCGTGGCGCAGCGGGCGCTGGAAGGTGTGGCCGCGCTGCAGGCCTGCGCCTCGAGCTCCATCACACACGTGCGCATGCAGCATGCTCGCCGACCGCGCCGGTCGCAGCAGGCCTGCCCCTCCGAGCGCCCTCCATCTGTCGGCCCCTTGGCTCCCTGCCGCCTCCAGGCAGCATCCATGTCTGCGACTTTGCCTGACCTGAACCCCTGCGACCTCACCGCCCACATGATGCCCATGCTCCCAACTCTCCGCCCAACGCTCATCTCGCTGCACCGCGGGGACCCGCCGCATGCAGGCCACATCCACACCCTGGACCAGCTGGCGGCAGAGGTCAGCGACGCCGCCAGCCGCGTCC
Organism: Chlamydomonas sphaeroides; assembly: GCA_001662425.1. Taxonomy (NCBI): domain Eukaryota; kingdom Viridiplantae; phylum Chlorophyta; class Chlorophyceae; order Chlamydomonadales; family Chlamydomonadaceae; genus Chlamydomonas; species Chlamydomonas sphaeroides. The sequence goes on along the minus strand of BDDC01000211.1, from coordinate 15,085 downwards.
GCGCGCTCCGCGCCGCCGCCGAGGCCGAGGCCGACGGCGCCGCCGCCGCCGCCGCCGCCGGGCCCGGCTCGCCGTCGGCGCCTAGCAGCGGCAGCACCGGCGTCGGCTACAGCCGCGCCGCCGCCGCCGCCGCGCTGTGGGACGACTACGTAGCGGCGGCGGTGGCGGTGGCGACGGCGGCGCTGGGCCTTCACGACCCCAACAACGCCCGGCTGCTGGACGCGGCGCTGGATGCCTACCGCCGCCACGGGCTGGACGGGCCGGAGGAGCAGCGCACGCCGGGCGCCGCCGCCGGGCTGGCGCCGGGCGTGCCCGGCTCGGCATTGCGCGGGGCGGCGGCGTTGCACGGTCCGGCGGCGTTGTTGGAGGTGGCGTTTGCGGCGCCTTCGTCTGCTGCTGGTGGGGGAAGCGACCGTCGTCAGGGCAAGGAGGCGCCGGCGCGGGCGGCGGATGCTGCGGTGCAGCGCTCGGCGGCGGCGGTGGCGGAGCGTGCGGCGGCGCGACTTGGGGCCTCCGGTGCGCTGCGCAGGGCCCTGCGTGCCGCCGCCACCGCCGCCGCCGCACCGGCATCGGTTGGTGGGCCTGGGGACGTGGCTGGCAACGAGGGTAGCGGCGCTGAGGCCGTTGTGTCCGCGTTCGAGGGCGTGCTGCGGCGGTTGGCTGGCGACGTGCTTTCGGCGGCGGCATGTGGCGTGTGGTCTGGCGGGCCGGTGTGCCGCTGGTCTCGCTGCGTGGCGGAGGCGTGCACAGCTGGGCGGGCGGCCGGCGGCGGGGAGGCCGAGTGCCCAGGTGGCGAGCCGGAGGAGGAGGAGGCGAATGCCGCGGCGTGGATTGCGTCGCGACTGTCGTCTGTGGCGGCGGGGCCCGGGGTGGGTGCGTGAGGCGCTTGTCAGGAAGATGGCACGGCACGACGGCGCTGGCGTGGCTGCGCGCGTGGCCGCTGCTCGCAGCGAGGCGGGCGTGCACAAACCAGCGGGCTGTCGGCTGTCGTGGTCCGCTTCGCCGCACGTGCGCACGATGATGCGACCCGGTGCTGACGATCACATCCACCAATGCCTTTTACTCGCTGCGATTGCAGAAGCGCGTTACCGGTAGTGTTAGAGGCGACATAGCGTTGCCGCCACGCGGTGGGCTACTCTCAAGCTCGGCGCCGTATCGGTACAGCTTCCGTACAGGGGACACGTACTCGTGTTTTGTCTGGGACACTGGGAGGCGGCGGCAGGCGGCTCAGTGCACGCACACGCAGCTAGCTAAGTGATGGGTGACGTGGAATGAGCAGGAGTTGCGACATGCACGCCGGTGCGTAGCGCGGAGCGGAGCACGCACGCAAGACTGGTCGGTCCACCTGAGAACCCCGCGCAGTCCTGGGAGGCGCTTGCGGTACGCGCTGGGGCTTGAAATCAGAGCCTGTCGGAGCGAGACGGTTGCAGGCGGCCGCAGCAGGGCCACGCAGTACGCACGCACCAGACACAGTCGGCCCCATGAAGTTTTAAACACACATCAGACAGCTGCAACGCTTCATGGCGGGAGAGGGGCAGGCTGACATCGTGACAAGCACGGACGAGCTGGAGACGAGCTTCGTGCTATGCCACGTGTAGCTAGGTGCTGTGATCTGGCAGAACATCCCGCAGCATCACATGGAGGGAGCCCAGCAGCGCATCGACCGAGCAGCCTTTCACACGCTGTGCCGCCCCTGCAGCCATGCCCCAGGGACACCTACCCAAACGCCTGCCCACTAGAACCAACGGCTGTCCGCCCAACAGCGGGCCCGGCAGGGGCTGGCTGGCCTCCACGCGCGCTGCCCTCCCTCCCCGCCGCACTCCTTGCGAGCGTGCCCCTGCGCACAGCCCCCCTCCGCCGCCACGCCTCCTGCCTGGCGCCTCGCACCTGCCCTACACCAAACACGTCTCTGACCGCCTAGCAGCCTACCCTGCGCCCCAGTCCTGCAGCCTCCTACCCGCCTACCCGCCCCTGAATCCTCCGGCTCCCACGCCAGCCCCGTCACGCCCCCATCAGCGCCAGCCGGGGCCCCAGCACCGCCTCCAGGTACTCAGCCACCGCCCGCCGCACCACGGGCTGGTGGCTGACCAGCAGCACCAGCACCTGCGGCAGCAGCGCCAGGCGGCGCGCCTCATGGCCGCCCGCCGCCGCCGTGACTTTGGCGCCGCTCTCCGCCTCCCCGCCCTCGGCCTCAGCGCTGCTGTGCAGCAGCAGCAGCAGCGCCCTCGCCAACACGCTGGCGCGAACTGCATGGTCCCAGCTGCTGCCAGGCAGGCTGGGGTCCAGCGGCGCCGGCTCCAGCGGGCTGGCGGAGGAGGCGGCGTGGTGGGGTGCCGGCGCCGCCGCCGCCTGCGCCGCGACACTGGTGGCGAGCACGTGGCGGCACAGGCCGTCCAGGAGCGCGGCCGCCTCGCGGCGGCGCTCGGCGGGCACGGAGGGCGCGCAGCAGACGAGCAGGAGCGTGAGCGCCGCGTCGGCGGCCTCCACCTCGAGCCGTGCGAGCGCGGGCCGGAGCGAGTCGTGGCTGGTGGCCGAGGTGAGCTGCAGGCAGGGCGAGCGGAGCGTCAGGGCGGCGCCCGCCAGCGCGCCGCCGCCGCCGCCGGCGCTGAGCTGCTGCGCGGCGGCGGCGGCGGCGGGCGGTGGGGCGGTTGGAGACGACAGCGGTGGCTGCGCCGCTGCGGCGGCGGCGGCCGCCGCGGCCTCCGGAGCGGCCGCGAACGCCGACAGGAGCGGCGGCCGCGAGCCCGCCGGCGCCAGGACATCCGGGCCGCCGTCGGTTCCGTCGCCGCTGGGCCGCCCGCTGCCGCCAGGCACCCGCTGCGCCGCGAGGTCGCCCCCGCTGCCGCTACCTACGGACGCCGACACCTCCAGCGGACCCAGGTCGCCGTCGGCTTGCCGCCCGCTGCCGGCACCGGCGCCCTGCTCCCCGGCCTCAGAGCCGTCGTCCGACCACCCGTCATCCCAGCCCCCGCCGCCGCCGGACGCCTCCGCCACCGACGTCAGACCCGCGGCGGCGCCGCTCGACGCGCGGAGCGCGGCCGCCACCTCATCCGAGGCCACGCCCTCCCGTCCCAGCGGCTGCAGCGGCAGCCCGCTGGCCTCGCCGTCGTCGCTGCCCCCGCCCAGCGCCGGCGCGCCGTCGTCGGCAAGCGCCGCCAGCCCTGCGGCGCTGCCGTCCCGCGGCGTCAGCTCCTCGCGAAGGTTGAACGCCATGAGCCGCTGCGCCGTGCCGAGCAGCATGGCCGCCATCTGCCGCGTGACCGGCCAGGGCAGCTCGGCGGCGTGGCGAGTGGAAAACGACGCCAGGCCGCGCAGCAGCAGCAGCAGCATTCGGCAGCGGCAGCGCAGCCGCCGCGACTCGGCGTCCGCAGGGTGCGGCCGACCGGCGGCGGCAAACAGCGCGCCGGCGGACGGCAGGCGCAGGGCCCCGCCCAGGCTGTCGCGAGGAGAGGGAGCGCCGGAGGCGCCGCCGTACGAGCCGCGACGCGCGGCGGTGCTGGGGTCAGCGGCTGCCGCCGCCGCAGCAGCGGCCACCGCCGCTGCGGCGGCGGCACCAGCGTCCTGCTGCTGCCGCCGCAGCCGCTCGGTGAAGGCCGTCACGAGGCCCAGCTCCGCCTCGACCGTGGCCGACAGCAGCGGCAGCAACACCGGCCAGCAGCGCTGGTGCGCGCTGCTGCCGCCGCCGCCGCCGCCGGCCTTCCCCGCGCCCTGCCCCACGCCCGCCGCCACCAGCAGCAGGCGGCCGAGGTTACCCAGCCCCGCGCCCGCCACCGCCTCGGCGGGGTGGCGGAACCAGGCCACGCACGTCTCCGCCAGCAGGCTCAGCAGCTCGCGGTACAGGTCCGAGCCCGGCCCCGGCCCGGCGCCCGCGCCCAGGACCCCGGAATCCTGCCGGCTCGCGATCCCGGCCTCCGCCTCCGCCTCCTCCTCACCACCGTCGTCGCTGTGCCGGCGGGCGCCGGCCCGCGCGGCCTGCGCCTGCGCCAGCGGCTCCAGCTGGGCGCACATGAGCGGGAACAGCCGGTCGGCTCGAGCCACGAAGCCGGCGGAGATGGACTCGAGCGGCAGCCCGGCGGCGGCGGCGGCAGCGGCGTCTGCTGGATGCGACTGCGGGTCCAGCGCCGGCGGCACACGGAACGCGACGGCGGCCACAATGCGGCGGAGCATGGTGCGCCACGCGGGCGGGCCCCACAGCCGGCCGTGCGCCTGCATCAGCTCGAGCGCCGCCTCCACGCCGGCGGAGGAGAGCCGCGGCGAGGGTGGCGGCGGCGCGTCGGGGGCGCCCGAGGCGGCGGGCGAGAGCGGCGGCGCCACGGGGGTGGCCGCGATGTCCGCCACCACCTCGAGCAGCAGCGCCCACTCGTCCGACGGCAGCGTCGCCGCAGCGGCGGCGGCGTGCGGGTGCGCGGCGGCGGCGTGCGGGTGCAGGGTCGCCGCCGGCGGCACCGCCAGCAGGTCGAGCAGCGTCGGCGGCGGCGCCGCCGGCGTCAGGGTTGCCTTGGGGCTGAGGAGCCCGCTGGCGGCCGCCGTTGCGTCCAGGCTGGGGCCGCGCTGCGGCCAGGCGGCGCTTGGCGCGCCGCTGATGCCCGCGCCCGAGCCGCCGCCAGGCGGCAGCAGCGGCGGCGGCCGCCGCGCCAGCCGCTCGCCCACGCTCACCAGTAGCCGCACCGCGCCCGGCGCGGCGTCGGGGTGGTGCCCGTTGCGCACCGCCGTCAGCACGCCGCGCAGCGTCTCCCGGTAGCAGTCGTGCCCCGGCGGCGCCGCGGCGCCGCTGCCGCGGCCGCGGAACAGCGCCGCCACGCCCACCTCCAGCGCCGCCAGCGCGGCCTCGTACACCGGCGGCGCGGCGTCGTCGGCGGCGCGGCGCAGCGCCTCCAGCGCCACCCGCCAGCCGGCGCCCAGGCCGCGCGCGTGGCTGGCCATGAGCGCCGCCACCGACGACAGCGCCATGGCCCGCACCTGCGCGTCGTCCGCCAGCCGCAGCACCGCCACAAACGGCCGCAGCGCGCCCTCCGACGAGCCCCAGGTCGAGTGCGTCAGCGGCGACGGCTCGGCGGCGGCGCCGCCGCCGCCTCCGGCGGCGCGCTGCTCGCGGTCGAGCACGCGCGTGGCGAGTCCGCGCAGCGCGTCCACCGCCTGTGCCGCGATGGGCTGCGCGGGGTGGCAGGCGGCGGCCACCAGGTGAGCCGACAGCACGGCCCACACCTTGGACCAGATGAGGCGGATGCGGCCGGCCAGGTTGAGGTGTGCCACCTGAAGGGCGGAGGGGAGCAGGGGAGCAGGGGGTGTGCGGTGTTGGGAGGAGGGGGAGGAGGGGCGAGGGCCGTGGGGCGGGAGAGGTCGAGGCAGCGGCCGTGAGGGGCTATGAGGGAGCGGCCGTTGCGAGCCTGGGTGTGGGTCCGGTGGAGCCGCAGCCCACCCAGTCCTGCGCCACCCCTGTTCTGCGCGGTTGCGTGAGCAACGCGCCCCGCCTGCCCAGACACGCGCAGCCCAGCCCCCACAGCTCCTGCCTCCCCAGCCCCGCCGCGCACCTCGATGAGGCGCATCAGGCTGTACACGCGGGGCATGGCTGCGTCCAGCTCCTCGCGGCTGACGGCGCACAGCGCCCGCACAAACACCACCACGCCGTCGCCGTCCAGTGTGGCGCTGCGGGCGTAGACCTGGTGGGAGGGGCCAGGCAGGCAGGCAGGGAGGGTATGTACCGAGGGAGTAGCGAGCTAGTCATTCGCGAACGCATGGAGGGAGGTGCCGCTTGCAAGGTGAGGCCACAGGGGTCCGCAGCTTGTGGACAGGAGTGGGATTGCGACTGTGGCGCAGGTTGCCGCCAGGCATCGGACGACAGCGGCGCTACCACGCAGACACAAGCTACGTCACTGTCCTGCCTCTCCTCCCCTCCCCCCGTGCCCCTCGCCCCACCTGCTCCACGACCTGACGCCCCTCCGTAACCGCCCACATGACGCTGGCGGCGCCCGACATGACCCGCACCGGCGGCGGCGGCAGGCTGCCGGGCCCACCGCCGCCGCCGCCAGGTGGGCTGTCCCGCCGCGCCACCGGCGCCGCCGAGCCGCGCGCGCCGCCGTTGCTCGTTGCCGCCGCGGCGGCCCCGCCGCTGCTGCTGCCGCTACCGCCCCAAAGCCCGCCGAACATCTTGCTCAGCAGGCCCCCGCCGCCGCTGGTGGACGCTGGCGGCGGTGGCGGTGGCGCTGGCCCGGCGCCGGCGCCTGCCGTCGGCGGCGCCATGAATGCCACGCTGCCGGGCTGCTCCCCGGGCTGCAGCGGCAGCGTCACGGCCCGCACCAGCGCCTCCAGCTCGCTGGTGGTCCGCAGCACCGTGGTCCAGGCGCTGCCTAGCTGCCCCGCCTCGGGCCCCGCAGCAGCGCCCAACAGCGCCCGCAGCGCCGCCAGCTGCCGGGCCGCGGCGGCGGTGCCGAAGGGCGCCGGCGAGCGCACGCTGGCGGCGGCCGCCAGCGCCGCCACGGCGGCTTCGCACAGCTCCTCCAGCCCGACCAGGCCCGCCAGCAGGGCGAGCGCGATGAGGCCGGACAGCACGGACTCTGTGGTGGCAGGCTCGGGCGAGCGTGAGGCGGCAGCCACGAGCGCGGACAGAAGCGCCTCGCCCGAGACCAGCAGCATGGGCCGCACGTGCGCGGCGTGGGTGCAGGCGTGCCAGGTGTTGCTGGAGCTGAGGCCGGAGCCGTGGCCGGCGCCGCCGGCGCCGGCGCTGCCGCGCGCCACGGCGGCCTCCGCCAGCTCCATCATCTGCTGCCGCTGCCGCTCCGCGTCGCTGACCTGCGGCCGGGAGGTAGCCGGGGCACGTGCGGAGGGGCGTGATGTCGGCGCAAAGGGCGGCGTCCGACCTCACCAGCCGCCATGCCTCACGCCCGGTCCTGCATTACGCATACGCCCATGTATCGCCCAGGCCGCAGCCACGAACCCCTCGTGCATGACGCGCACCTGCTTCTTGTCGCCCAGGCCCCCACTCCTTTCCTCACAGCACGTCCCCTTGCCGAATAACTTCCTCGCATCCTCTTCCCACTCATGGCACATCGTCCTCCCGCGAGCAGCAGCCAGCCCCCGCACGCGCCCCTCGCGCACCTGCTTCTTGTCGCCAAGGCCGCGGAACGGCGCCGTCAGCGCGCGCAGCCCCAGCGCCGCCGCCAGCTTGTTGCCACCGCCGCGCTTGCCGCCCTTGGCCGCGGCCGCCGCTGCCCCTCCTCCGCCGCCGCCCCGCACCACAATCTCCTTGGCCACGATGCGGTCAAAGATGCCCTCAAGCTCCGGCACGGGCAGCGCCGGCTCGTACACGCCCGCCGCCGCGCCGCCGTCCTCGGCCGGAAGCGACGTCATGGCCACGAAGCCCGCCCGGTCCAGGCGGCGCTCGGCGAGCGGGTTGTGGGCGTCGGTGTTGAGCATGATGATGGCGAAGGACAGCACGTAGGCGGCGTCGGCGTTGCGGAAGGAGCCCGGGTTGTCGCGCACAAAGCGCTCCGCAAAGGCCTCCATGAGGCGGTCAATCTTCTGGGCCTCGCCCGGCAGGCGGAAGGGCGCCAGGAAGCAGCGCAGCGCGCCGTCGATGGGCATGCCGCCGTAGCTTCGTGCGGGTGCGGGTGCGTGGGGGCCGGGTCAGACGGGGAGGGGCAGATGCTGCGACCCGCCAGTGCCCAGGGCCGGCAACGCAAGGTGCCGTACTGCGCGCCTGAGCCCGCCATTCCCCGCCCTGCGCCCCCCTGCTGCCCTCCCCCTGCCGCTCCCCTGCCCCTCCTCGCCTCCCTCTCCTCCACCACCTGCCCCTCACCGCTCCATGTCCACGTACGCCCTCATGGCCGCCAGCTCAAAGTCCTCGTGGTGCCCCAGGTACTCGCCCATGGCCGCGGCGTCCAGCTCGCCCGCGTGCGCCCGCAGGAACACGGCCGCGCCCGAGGGGCTGTCCTCCACCACGCCACTGCTCGTGGGGAGGTGTGGGCCGGTACGGGCCGGGGGACGGAGATCAGCGGCGAGGGCCGGCCAGAGCGCCCGGCTCGCGAGGGCGGAGGGACCGCCGCACGGCACACGGCGGCTGGGGCGAGGCAAGCGCGGACGTCGCCGCGGCTGGCACGGCCCCACCGCCCTCCCCCCAAGCGCAAGGCGCCGCCCCTAAGGCACCGCCCTGCTGGCCGAACCTCGGTCCGACCCCACCTGGCTATGAGCCAGCGCATCGCCTTGACCGGCCGTCCTCCGTTGAACATGGCCATGCCCCGGCTGAGGGCGCTCTTGGTCACCTTGGCCGCCTCGAACCGCTCCGCCTCCGTCAAGTCGCCGACGCCCTCGCCCGGCTGCGCCGCGCCCACGCCCGCCGCCGCCGCGGCGGCCGCGGCCGTGGCGGTGGAGGGCGCGGTGGAGGAGCCCGAGCCCGACCCGCCGTCCTCGCCCTCCGCGCGGCCCTCCTTGAGCGGTGCCACCCAGGCGTCCAGGCACGACACCACCGACAGCAGGCAGCGCAGCGAGCCGTCGCGAACCGAGCCCAGCGCGCGGCCCGCCTCGGGCGAGCGGGGCGAGGTGGCGCCCTGCGGCCCCCCCTCCGCGTCCGCCTGCAGCTGCGACAGCCGGGACAGCGCCTGCAGGGCAGAGGGGCCATGAGGTGGGCGGGCCCGCCGGGAAGCCAGCCGCAGGGAGGCTGACAGCCGCTAGCCGCCGCCAGCTGGTGCGGCACGCTTACCTGCACGGTGCGCTCGTACAGGTTGGGCGCTTTGAGGTCGCAGTCGTAGTTGACAAACAGGTCAACCAGCAGCTGCGGCTCGCCCGCCAGCGCGCCCAGGCAGCCCAGCGCCGCGGAGGCGGCGGGCAGCTCGCCCGGGCCCAGCTGCTCCGCCTCCAGCGGCCGCAGCAGCAGCAGCGGGTAGAAGGCGCCCAGCTCGGCCTGCCGGGGGAAGGGAGGGAAGGACGTCGCGGCATGCGCTGCGGCATGAGCTGTCCGGTGCAGCAGGATGTGGGATGCGAGCGCGTGCAAGGCTGCAAAGGATGCAGGGGCGCGCGCACACGTTCCGTTCCGCTGGCCAGGAACGAGGCCGCAGCACCGTGCATGGGTCGGCGATCGAGCCCCGGAGCAGGCCATGCCGAGGCAGGCACGGGTGCGCAGGGCTGCGGCCCGCCGGCCGCCATGAGGCGCGCTGCCGCAGCGCTGGCCCTTGGGGGGGGGCGCGGCCTCACCTTGAGCCCCCTGCGCAGCTTGGGCTGCAGCAGCACGGCGGTGAGCAGGCGGGTGGCCAGCTGGAAGGCGGCGGGGTCGGCGGGCGAGCAGTTGCGCAGCAGCGCCAGGCACAGGGGCTGGTGCAGGTGGCGCACGAAGTCGTCGCGCGCGTTGTCCCAGCTGTGGCGGGCGGCGGGCAGGGCAGCGGCAGCGGCAGAGCAGCGGCAGGGGGCGGTGGGCAAGGGGGTGTTGGGCAGGGGGGGCATGCCACAGCACTCTGCAGCAGTCCTGTCGCTTGGCGCCGCCAGCACTCCATGCCCCCTCCTCTGCCATCCGCACTGCGCGCTACCCCAGCCTGCCACCACACACGACCCTCACTTGTGCATGGGGTTCTGCACCACCTTGACCACCAGCTCCAGCGCCAGCAGCTTGCCGGCCTGGGGAGGGCGAGGCGCGAGAGGCCCAAGGAGGCAAGGAGCGCGAGATGAGCGCTCGCGCACCGCCCGCAGGCCCGCACCTCGGCTCACTGCTGCGGGCGCTGCACCCCCGGCGCGCCACAGCTGAGCCCCAGCCGCCTCGTGCCGCTGCCCCATGCACCCGTGCCCTGCCACCGCTGCTACGAAGTGGTATCGCGCCATCTGGGTGTGATGTGCAGAGCGCGCCGTGGCCACCTCCCCAAGCAGCCCCTACCCGCTGCATCCCCGTTTGCCTCTCTTCCCCCTTTTCTCCGGCCCGCCGCCAAGCACATGTCGCCTCACTTGCCGCCCCCCGCTGCCGCCAGCCTACACCTCGCCCACCCTCCACTGGCCCTACCGCCAGGTACTTGTCGATATCGGTGACGCCCGCCTCCCGCGAGGCCAGCCGGCAGAAGGCCGTCAGCACCAGCAGCACGTCACGCTCGCTGGTGCTCAGCGGCCGCAGGGGCGGACCCACGGGTCCGTGCTGTGGGCCGTGACCGTGGCCGTGCGGCGAGGCGTGTGGCTGGTGCGGGTGCGAGTGGGAGTGGGGGTGGGAGTGGGGGTGGCCGTGAGGGCCAGGCGCGGCGGTGGCGGAGGTGTGGGAGATGTGCGACGAGTGGCGCGCCAGGGAGGGCGGCTGCGGGTGCTGCGCCGCGTACTGGTGGTACGCGTCCGTGACGCCGCCGCCGGCGCCGGCGCCGCCCTGCGAGTGTGAGTTGAAGGGGCTGGGCCCCGCCGCCGGCACGGCGGCAGCGGGCACCGGCGGCAGCGGCGCCGCCGGCGCCGGGGAGGCCGGCGGCAAGCTCGGCGGCAGCGCGCGGCCAGCCGGCAGCGACAGCTCCGGCACGCCGCCGCCGACGCTAGCGGCAGCCGCAGCGGCGCCGGTGCTGCCCGGGCCGTGCGCGGGGTGCCGGGTGCGCCCCACCACGGGCCCCTCCTCCTCCTCCGCGGGGCCCAGCCCCTCCTCCAGCGCCGCCCCCAGCGCCGCCTCGAGCCCCGCCAGGTCGCGCTGCTCCGCCAGCGTCGCCAGCTGAGCGGTGCGCCCGCCCGCGCCGCCGCCCTCGTCGCCGTTCTCCGTGGCGCCCGCACCGACGCTGGCGCCGTCATCGGCGCCCTCCGCGCCGCCGGACACCGAGCCCTCACCAGCACCGGGCATGAGCCCTGATGCAGAGGCGGCGCTAGCCAGGCGGTGCAGCGGCCCGTCGGCATTGCTGCTGGGGCCATGCCCCGAGCCGTGACGGCGCCCACCGGGGCTCGGAGGCCCGCCCGGCGGCAGCGCGCCGCCGCCCGAGATCCCGCCCGCCGACGGGACGTGCGGCAGACCCTGGTCCGACACGCGCGCCGGCAGCTCTGAGCCCGCAGACGCCATCGACGCCAGCGCGCTGACGGAGGCGGGCGGCGTCGTCGCCGCCAGCGGGCCGCCGCCGCCGCCGGCGCCGCTGGCGGTGACGGAGGCCTGGCGGCTGTAGCTGGCAGCGCCGCCGCCGAGCTGGCTGCCGTCGAAGGAGGAGCGCCGGCTGGTGGCTGCACTGCTGCCGCCGAAGAGCTGGAACGCAGTGACGCGCTTGGCAATGGTGTTCAGCATTTGCAGCAGCGCGTTGCTGGCGGTGCGTTTGATGATGTCGTCCTCGGCGCCGAGTGCGAGGTTAAACACCATGCGCACCGCGGCGAGCAGGCAGTCGCCATGCGCGACAAAGTGCTCGGCGGTCGTGAAGGTGAGCAGCGCGCGGATGATGGCCAGCTGCATGCTCTCGGTCGGCGGGGAGCCGTTGCCGCCCCCCTCACCGCAGCGTATGACTGTGCGGATGACGCGCGATACCACGTCGGCGTCCGAGGCTGCGCCGGAAGAGGACGACTCGCCCTGCAGCCAGGCGTGCGCGACGAGCTTGTGCAGGCACCCCAGCGCGGCATCGAGGATCTTGGGGTTGCTGGATGCGCAGGACAGGTAGAGCGGGTCCAGCACCGCGACGGCCAGAGAGCCGTCATATTGCAGGTGGCCCTGCTCATGCTCGGTCAGCAAGTTGAGAACGTTCTGCGGAGCGGGAGGGGACGGGGCGGTAGCGGGCGAGCACGAAGTTGGGGAGCGGAGTCAGGGACGGCGCCCCGCGGCGCCGCGGCGGAGCTGGAGCGGCGCCAAAGCTGCGGCGATCAGCCACCAGGGGTCGAGCCCACGAACGTGCTAGGACCTGCCGCGCGAGGGGGCTGGGGTGCGGCGCCAGGGCAGGACACCCAGAGCCAGCTGGCAGCGGCAGCGGCACGCACCTGGCACGAGTCGCGCAGGTCTTTGCATTCCTTGCTGCGGCCCCATGCCTCCTTCTGAATGGCCAGCAGCGTCCGCTTTACGAATATCTCAAAGGCGCGGTCTGGCTGCGAACCGGCCATCGCGCCTCAAGCCGTGGCTCACGCGGCGAAGCGCCGTGAGCCCACTGCTATATTGTTGGCTATGCCATATAGCTGATGCTTGCCATCAGGCGAGTAAAGAGGGCGCGCCTTGACGCAGCGCAATCGTGCCCGACGCCTTCGTTATGGGACAGAATACATCTCAAACGTGCATCATAAGACGTTTGCTGCTGCCAGGGGTCTTGCGCAAAGCGCGTGTGACGTTTGGATCGCCAGCACAGCCAAACGCTATGACAGAAGACGACGCTCCAACAGTGCTATTTGAGCAATGACTGGCTATTGCTGGTTGTTGTGCAAGCTGCATGTAGCCCAGGTCCTTGAGGCACGCCACCGGGGTGCATTTGGCACGGCGGGGTGGGGAGGGGCGGGGCGGGGTGGCGGGGGGCGGGGGACCTGCACACGCTGTTGGCGAGCCCTGTTACGGCATTTCAGGGGTGGCAGCAGAGGGAAGACGGAGAATGCTGCACATCAGTTAGGCCCTTTCTTGGGTGCCGAATGTTGGCAAGAAGAAGCCCGGACGGGGGACGCTCAGGTACGGGGCAGGGACCAGGGAGCTCGCTGGCAGCAGGCGTGGGCGTTCCTGCTTGGAACCCGGAAGGCCCGAAGTGTCGTCCGGAAGGCATGAAGAGGCCTCAAGCAGCGTTAATGGAGATGCATCCGCACCCAAGCTCAAGCAAGCTCATCTTGAAGGGCGGGTTGTCAGAGGGGACTGCACGGGTGACCGGGGGTTCCGTCGTGCTCGTAGCGGGCTGCGTGCTGGTAGTATCCTCTCCGATGCCCGTCAGGTCAGGACCTCGCGATCACGCATTACACAGGCACTGCCATTGCCTTGCAACGCTCTCAGATACCCTACCCTCCCATCGCATTGACGACGAATCCTGCCTCCCTCGCTCGTGGTCGCTGAGCGGACGTCCTGTACAATGAACTGAAGCATGCAATCTAGCCATGAACCTAAAGAATCGGTTCAAGACAGCGGAAGGGCGCTTCCACTTGAACTCTGAGCGGACGTCTGGTCTCATACCCTTCAACTATCAGCGTGCAACACGGCTCACGTTAGCAAAGTTGCACGGAGGGGCGGAGGACGGGACATGGATTGTCTTCAACGTGGGAGATTGCGTGCACATCTCGCGCTACGACTCCACGCACAAGGTGCAGAGATGCCTGATGACGGCCACCGCCTCCTCGCCTGGCTGCTAGGGGCGCACAATAGCTCGCAAACACACCCTCCGCCTGTAACCCCCACCCCGCTCGCTGGGCCTAACAGGACCCCGCCAAGTCCCTGCTCTTTAGCTCCTCGTCTGTGCGGACTGGCTATCCTACCTGCCATGCCTTCTTGTCAGCTAAGGACGGGCAGGACCTGCTCGTCGGGCTGGGCGACGGAACAGGTGCGCCAGCCCGACGCTGCACAGGCCCTGCAGCATGTCAGCCACCGCATGCACCTCGACCCCTACAGCGCAGTCAACCGCCCCCTCCTCCGGGCGCCTGAAGCACACGGCCCCTGGCCCCTTCCCACACCTTGCACGCCCGCGCCCGGGCCGCGTGCCGGCGCAAGCCAGACAGCACGCTGTCGGCGCCTGCCGGAGCTCACAGCGACGCGGCCATCCACTGGCCCCAACACCCGTGCCTGCCCGCTGCCCTTCCGTCCCCTCCGTCCCTTCCTTCCCTCCCCCGCCCGTCCCCCGCAGTGTGCCTTATGTCGCTGCGGGCGCAGCTGCAAGTGCCCGGCTTCCCCGCCAAGCCCGCCATCACGGCCACGCTGCAGCCGGAGGGCGTGTCGGAGACGCACCGCTGCACCGCCGTGGCCTGGGTGCCGCGCTCGGAGCAGGGCCTGTTCGCGGCGGCCTTCAGCAGCGGGAACATCTACCTGTACAAGAAGGTGGGGCGGCAGGGAGAGAGAGGGAGGGAGGGGCAGGGCGAGCAGACAACGATGGCAGGGGGAGATGGGAGGGCGATGGCAGGAGGACCAGGGACGGCGGCGGCAGGGGAAGCAGGAAGGGCGGTGGCAGGTGGAACAGGGAGGGGCGGCAGGGGGAGCAGGGAAAGCTGTGGCAGGGATACGTGAGGGAGGCTTGGGTCAGCGGCAGGCCGTGCAAGAGGACAGCGGGGTGATGCCGGCGGTGGGCTGTTGCGTGAGGGCATCGACCGCATGCGCTGTGCTCGCCAGCTGCGGCGCCCGGGCTGGCGCCATGGCCGCGCGCCGTGCGCGGCCGCACCAGCCCTTGGCCTGCCGCACCAGCCCTTGGCCTGCCGCACCAGCCCTTGGCCTGCCGCACCCTGCAGCCCTGCCCCCACCACTGCGGTACGCGCCCCACCCACGGCCTCCGCCTCCTGCCACCGCCGCCGCCCTCCTGGCCCCGCAGTCCCACCTGACGGGCGAGGGCAGCGGCAAGTTCAGCCTGTCCATCGGCTCGAGCTCCAAGGCGCAGCAGCCCAGCACTACCATGCAGGCGAGGCCGCAGGGGGGCAAGGGGGCGGGGGAGGCGGCAGCAGCACCTGCTGCTGCTGGGGGTGCACGGGGGCCTCGTGCGTGCTCGCTGCTGGGGAGCAGCAGCCCGGCGCGCAAAGCCGCGGCCGGCCGGCGCCGGGTAGGGGGGAAAGGCCTGGCCCCGCCAGGAAGGGGGGCCGCGGGCCGCCGGTGCAGGGCCACAGCAGCCACCCACTGCCACCCACTGCCACCGCGCGCGGTCCTGTCGCTGGGGCCCGTGTAAAGTTGGACACACAAACGCAGATCACGGGCGGCGGCATCAACGACCTCGCGGTCTCGCCCGACGGCCGCACGCTGGCTGCCGCCTGCCGCGACGGCGCGCTGCGCATCCTGGACATTGCCTCGGGCGCCGTGCTTGCTGGCTGCTGCTCCTACTACGGCGCGCTGCTGTGCTGCTCCTTCTCGCCCGACGGCAAGTACGTGGCGTGCGGCGGCGAGGACGACCTGGTGGCGGTGTACGGCGTGGCGGAGCGCTACCCGGTGCTGCACGGCGAGGGGCACCGCTCCTGGGTCAGCCGCGTGGCGTGGGACCCGTGGTGCGTGGGAGGGGGCAGGGGGAGGGGGGGAAGGGGAGGG
>BDDC01000210.1:69777-83134 GCA_001662425.1 Chlamydomonas sphaeroides | reverse complement strand
CCAAAGGAGGCCTCGCGCATGCTGCAGGGGGGGGGGGGGCATCCGAGGCGGGTAGCTAAAAGAAGGCATGTGCCTCCACAAGAAGCGTACGTGGCTGCGACTATGCAAGTCTCACGCATCAACCTCCTGCACCAGATGCCCTTTCAACCATGCAACAGCGGTATCTCAGGGCCCCGATTACCACACCGTGCACCAGCCCGCTCGTGACCCGCGTCCTTCCCCCGTGTCTCCCCTCACCGGAAGGGCACCCTCTTGAGCACCACGCGGGCGTACACCGTGACGCCCAGCACCCCCGCCAGCAGCGCCAGGAATAGGCCCCACAGCAGCGGCAGCACCCAGTGGCTGGACGGCTCAAAGCACCAGTTCGCGCGGTCGCGGGTCACGTAGCCCGAGGCGTAGCGGGTGCCGCGGCGATACTGCAAACCGGGGTTGTCCTGCGGGAGGAGGGGGTTGAGGAGGGGTCTGTGTGGATGAGCGCCAGGGCCATGTGGTGCGGCCTGGCCATCGGCTGGCAGGTGGGAAGGGCACAGCAGCAGCGAGCCAATGGCCTGACCAGGAGGAAGGAGCGTGGCCATCAGCCGCTGGCGCCTAGCCCACCCGAGCGGGCGGCTGGCCCACATCTTGTCACGTTTCGGGTGCAATTGCAATTGATGGTGGCCCACACCACCGGCCGCCTACTCCGCCCTCACATTGCTCTGGCCCTTCCCTTCCGTTCCAGCTACCCCGCCCTCCCTGTCCTCGCTGGCCCCCTCGCACCATGGTGTAGATAACCAGCGGGGCCGTGCAAAGCACCTGTGCAGGGGGGCCCAGGGAAGAGGAGCGCAGCGTCCTGGCAGCGGGCCCAGTCCCAGCAAAGGGCTAAGGCGCCCCAGGGGCAGGGCAGCGTGAAGGGCCTGGACCGTAACCGCCCACGCCCCGCTGCAGGGCCACGCGTGAGCTGCCTGAGCATGTGCCTAGGGCTCCTGGCTCACATCCCGGCCCCCTCTCCCGTCAGGATTTGGCGAGAGTGAAAAGGCGCACACGTGATGGTCAAGCCGCGACTTCCCAGCTGCCCCTTGGTCCCCTGCCCCTCGGCCCTTTTCCTGTTCGCACCGCCCCAAAGATACCGTCCCCGCCCCGCTGTCTAGCCCGCCCCCGCCCCTCACCTGCGGGTCGGTCACGCCGTGCTCCATGACCAGGCTGAGGCAGCCGGTGGAGCAGATGGCGTCCGTCACGTCGTCCCCCAGCGCCGCGCCCGTGGACACGGGCCCGGACAGCGCGTTGCGGCTCACGTCCAGGAAGCGCAGCTGCGTGCTGGAGCAGTCGGGGCCAGCGTAGTCGTCGCCTGGCAGCACGTTGGGATCAGGGAAGACATGGGATGGAAAGGCTCCGACCTACACCGGCACCGCCCTCCCGGAGGTCTTCGCGTGCCCCTGCCGCAACACCGGTCTGGATCCCAAGCTAGCTCGGGCCGCACCGGCGAAGTCGGGGGTGCACACGTCCCCGAAGTAGTCGATACCGGTGAAGCCGCCCGTGAGCGCATTGCCGCTCAGGTTGACGGCCTGGAGGGTGGGAGGGCGCCGCGGGGAGGGAGAGGGGGCCGGCCGCGGCAGCAGGGGCAGGGCCAAGGGAAAGGGCGAATCAGCAAGTTGGCTTGAAGGCATGCGGCGGACAACTCAGGGTCGGGGTCCGTTCCCGGGAGTCAACAACGGAGGGACAACAAAACACCCTTCCTCCCCACCTTCTAGTAAAAGTACAGGCAGCAACCCCATCCCCATCCACCCGCCGCCCCGCCTGCCACCCCCATCAAACCTGCACTCCGCTGAAGTACGTGGACCACAGGTCTCCAAAGTCGCCCTGCGGGGGTAGCGGCGGGGCGCTTGTCGTGAGAGCGGTGCAGCGGTGCGAATGTGCGGCAGTGAGTGGACGCGCAGCTATGTCTGTACATTGATTAGTACAACTGGCAAGGCGCACGGGAATCAAGCAGTGGTGAAAACGCAGATGGCCGCGCGCTGCTGGTGATCGCGGTGGGGCCCGCACGGCACAAGGTGCACCCCTGTGGCCCAGCCGCACGGCGATGCCGATGCTCCGGGCGGGCCCGCGAACCTCGCAGGCCCGGCCGCGCACACAGTTAACGGGCCCAGGGCAGCAGCTCTGCGGTTCCTCTGCGTCCCGGCGCCTTCAGGGCACCTCGGCGCTGCGCACGCACCCGGAGGCCGCACTGCACGATGCTGAGGCCGTGTATGCTGACGCCCGCCTTGAATTTGACAAAATCGCCCAGCTCCTTCAGCTGTTGTTCCGTACCATACCACTGCTTCACGGCATTCTCGTCATCGCCATCGCCCCCGCTGGGACCACCATCACCGCTTGGGGTAGGGGGCGGCCGCGGAGGCGCGGGTGGCGGCGAGGGCACAGCAAGCCCTGGCGCGGGCGAGCAGTCTATGACAAAGGACCGCAGCGCCTCGAAGCGGGACCAGTTGGCCGGCAGCGGCCCCTCGGGCAAGACCACGCCTGGCAGGCAAGGTGGAGCGGGGCGGCTGAGGGTATGAAGCGCAGGTGGGCCGGGATCGGGGCTTGGGGGAGCACTCCTGCAGGCGCCCTTCGCGGCACGGATGGCGTACCGTGTAAGCCTATGTGCTTGACGGTGTCGTAAAGGGCGTCGACGCCCGGGAGCAAGTTGGGGTCCAGCACGTCATAGCCGTCACCGAAGACCATAATGTGGGTCTCATTTGCTTGGATGTGCGGTCCCGCGGCGGCTGTCAGGCCCGTGGCCTTGGCCCCGCCATCAATACTGCTCGTGGGCGCTGGTCGTAAGGCAATGCCGTGCGCGGAGCAGGAGAGGGCGGCCGGGGTCAGGAGCGTGGCGAGGTTGGGGATGGGGGCGAGGGGCGTGGAAGCCAGTCAACGCGCTGGTTCATCAGCGCCGCACCTGCAACGCATCTCCATACGAGGTCTGCTACAAGGAACAGAACGCCCGTTAGGCGAACGGTCTCCGCAGCGCTCCTTGCCATCAGCTGTTCGTCAGCGCCACCGAGCAGCTCATCTACAACGCATTACACGAAGGCTACATGTGGGGAGCAGATAGAGCGGCTGTATTTAACTTGGGAGCTTGGGAGGGCTCAATCGAGGTTTTGCAGCTACTGCGAGAGAACACGAGGCAGTTTGGTGTGTCCGGATGCGTGTGGCTGTTCGGGTCAAGACAGGCACTCGCGAAGGTGGAGGCACTCAGGTGGCCGAAGACAGAAGGCAATGGGCCCGATGGTCTTTGTTTGCTTGCACCGCACTGCAAGGCCTTGAGAACACCGGCACCCGCTCTTCTACGCATAATAGTTGGGCGCTGCACTTTTACCCAACTGCGACAGCTGTTGCCCAGCGCAACCATGCCGGGCTTCTCGCTGCCAGCGGCGCTAGATCTCACCCAGCTAGAGCGCGTGGCCAAGTTTCTAGGCCTACCGCCCGCGCCTAAAGCGCCGGCCCCTGTGCGCGTCGGCGTACTGGGAGCATCGCAGGTACAAGAGGCCCCCAGGGGTTTTATAGCACGCACGCGCACCTCCTGCCACTACGGAGAGGTTTTCATATTCCAGAGGCTTTGCCGATGGCCGCGGATCCTGCTCGGAGGAGATTGACCGCGCGGTTATGCTGCGCAAGCAACCTCCTCCCCCGCACGCCGTTCGGCACCCGGCCGCCGCAGGTCGCGACCTATGCCATGATATGGCCCGCGCGCCGTGTCGCCGGTGCGGAGGTAGTAGCCGTGGCCGCACGCGACGGCGAGCGCGCAGCTCGCTATGCGGCGCAGCACGGCATCCCCACCTCGTACGGCTCCTACGAGCAGCTGCTTGCTGACCCCACTGTGGACGCGGTGGGTTGGGCCGTGCATGAGTGCACGAGCCGCCGGGAGAAGAAAATGCACTTTTTACCAACAGAAAGGTCCCTGATGCTGTGTTAATCTTTCAAGCCGTGACATAGACCCGGCCTGCCATAGCAGGCCCTGTGGAGCGCGCGGATCTCTGTGGTTGCGCAGTTGCCTGGCAGGGCATCGTAGCTGCCAGCGCCAGCATAACGTAGCTCCAGTATGGCCTCCCCGATCTTTCCGCTCGCCCCTTGCCCTTTATCCCTCCATCTACCTAAAGGTTTACGTGGGCCTCCCCAACGGCCTGCATGGACGCTGGGCGGCGGCGGCGCTGTCCGCGGGCAAGCACGTGCTCTGCGAGAAGCCGTTCACAGCCAACGCGGAGGAGGCCAGGTGCGGCCGGGCCGGCGCGTACGTAGCCAATCTGCTTCCTCTTCGACCCACACGAGCCCACCACAAGGCACCCCTCCTGACTTAGCCGGGCTGCATGCGCAGGGGTCGCACCACACGCTGTCTTTGACGCCCTGCTCCTCGCAACCCCTCGTGCCCTCGCCGCTCCCTTCGCAGGGCGGTCCAGGACCTGGCACTATCCAAGGGGCTGCTCTGCCGCGAGGCCTTCCACTACCGGGAGCACCCGCTCATGGCGCACCTGCGGGCGTTGCTGGGTTCGCCCCCGCTGCCGGGCGCCGCGGCAGGCGCTGGCAAGGAGGGCAACAAGGAGGGCGGTGCCGTGTCCCTGGGCGGCTCGCTGGGGCCGCTCAAGCGGGTGCAGGTGGAGGTGCTCATCCCGCAGGTGGGCGTTGGGGAGCGAGCGCATGTGTGGCGTGTGGCTACCGAACGTGCCTAACCTCAGATATCATGTGGGCTGGGGATGGTTGTCTCGAGGGGTCAGTCGCGCGCGCGCATGGCCGCGTGGGCGACGCCGAGTGGGCATTGCAAGCCCTTGTCGTGGGCCCTGATTCCGTTGATCTGGCATGCCCACCCCTTTGGCCGCTCAGTGGGTCTTCGGTGGCGGCAACATCCGCTGGCAAGAGGACCTGGCAGGTGAGGGGGCCGGATGGGGTCACAGGGTGGGGCGGGGACAGAGAGGCGGGTGGGGTTCATGGAGCTGTCAAGGGGAAAATGACATCGTCTTCGGCAAGGCATTGCCAGGGATGTGGGTCGGCGTGGCGACCGCCGGCACCGCTCCCACCGCCGCCGCTTGCCCTCGGCCGCTCACAGCTGCACCGCGCATGCCCTGCTGCTCAGGCGGTGCCGCCACGGACGCGGGCTGCTACTGCCTGCACGTCATGCGGTCGCTGGTGGGAGGCAGTCCCCGCGTGGCGTCGGCGCAGGCGGTGCTGGCGCCCGGCTCTAAGGTGGGCGGGAGCATGTGGGCATGCGTGCCGGCATCTAGCTCAGCATACAAGCTGTGCGCCAATGCGCAGCACGGGCCACGGACCGATGGCAGCGCAGCAGGCGGGGGCAGCGCAAGCCTCTTGCTCGTAGCGCCATCCCAGCACACGGAGAGGCGGGGCAAGCCGGCGGGGTGTGGCATCCGCACGTGGCTAGGCCTTGGCGTACCGGTATTGGGGAAGTTGCGAGGCGAGGGACGATGTCTAGGCGGCACGCTCAGCCCCTTCCTCCCCCAAACATTCCAGACCCGCTGCCCCTCCTCTCCCCGCCTGCCCACCATTACCACCCCCCTGCTTCCCCCCGCAGTCCATTGACGCCACTATGAGCGGCCGCCTCGTGTGGCCGCAGCTGCCGGGCCTGGAGGGCGTGTTCCGGGCCTCGCTGGTGTCGCCCTCGCTGCTGCCGAGCAGCACCATCGCGCTGGAGGGCGAGCGGTGAGGGGGGCCAGGGCTTCATGCAAATGGCTGCGCAGCCTGTGCTGTGCGTGGGTGGTGGTTGTGCAGAGACTGTGGAAGCATAGTGTGGCCTGACCGGCCCGCGCGGCCTTCATGCCCGTGCGCCCCGTGCACCTTTCCAACCGCCGCGGCCCCCGCTACTCCTCCTTGGGCCCGACACGACTGTTGTCCCCGTGCCGCCCTCCTACCCCCAGGGGTTCCGTGCAGGTGTCCAACTTTATCATGCCGGTAGGCGGGGTTCTGGGTTCGGATCTAGGGGATGATTGTTGCGAGTGGGTGATGACGCGCGTCGTGTCTATAAGGAAGGGCTTTGGCGGATGCGTCGGTCGGAACACCGTTTCCCTGAATCAACCTGTCCTGGACCCGCGGGCAACGTAGCGCTGCTTGGCCCAGCTAGCACAGCCACCGCGCTCGCGTGGCGCCTCGGCACCACAAGGGGCGCAGGGGCCGCAGCACACGCGCACTCCCGCAGCCGTTTGGAAGAGCGGTAGGCCTTCTGGGCCGCAACGGTTTGAGTGGCCGCCCTTGGAACATCTTTTACAGCGCGCCGGCAAGGGCGCCGCAGCCCGACCTGCACGCATCCTGCGCCACGTCCCGCCTTTGCCCCGCCCCACACCCCACACACATCGCAGGTGTTTGGCCATTACGTGCGGCTCACGAGCACGCGGCCCGACGGCTCCGTGGTGACCACCACCAGCCGCCATTACGGCCCCAACGAGGGCACCTACTGGCATCAGTTGGAGCGCTTCGCGGAGGACGTGGCCACGCTGCGGTGCGCGGCCGAGGAGCAGGGCGAGGAGCAGGGGTGAGAGCGGTGTGGTGCGGTGTGCTGGTGCGGGCTTTAAGCCGGGGCGGGGCCACGGGCTGTCTGGCCGCTTGCCCCTGGCGCCCCTCCGAGTACCGGCTGGCGAGCGCCAGTCCATGCCGGCCGCAAGCTATGAATCCCGCCATTCCGCCCCCCGCCCGCCGCCCCGTGCCCCCAGCACGCTGGCCGCCTCGGCGCGGCGGCTGCTCGAGGGCGACGCGGCCGACTGCATCGCCAACATGGAGCTGCTGGACCAGGTGAGGGGCGAGAGGAGGGCAGGGCGGTTTGCCTGGGCCAGGTTGGGGGAGCGGGAGGCAGGGTGCTGGATCGGGAGGGGCACCGCTGCTGCGTTAAGCTGCCCAGCAGGGCGGCCCTACTCCCGTTGCCCTGCCCGCGGCCCCCCGCGGCCGCCCTCCTCACTTCCTTCGCCGCTCTCTATACATGCGCGCCACGCTAACCTGTTCTCGCGCCGCAGGTGTACACCGCCGCGGGGCTACCGGTGCGGTGCCCCTCGCCGCTGCCGCCGCTGCCGCCGCTGCCGCCGCTGCCCGCGCCCGCCGAGGCGCCGCCCAGCCGCGCCGCGCTGCAGTGAGCGGCGGCGGTGCAGGGGGCACGGCGGTGCGGTGGGTCGGGGCCGGAGCGCGGTGTCCCGTCACAGCAGAGGACAGAGCTGGCGGAGGCGCCCAGGAGGCGGGGGTCGCCGGGACATGGGCGAATGGAGCAGAGCGCTGATCGGCAGGGCGGCGCCGTGACACGAATAAGTCGGGCATAGATGGAGATCGGGTTGCTCGGTGGACGCAGCAGGGGCGGAGGTGTGTCCCAGCAGCAAGGCGAGTGCTGGCGGCTCCATGAGCAGGAGGACGCGGATGTGCGGGCGTAGGTCGCTGGCATGGCGACGGCGGGGAGCGGCGCAGCGAGCTCGTGCCGGGGCCCGAGGCGTGGGTGGGTGGCGCTGCGCCCGAGGCTGGAGAGGCTCCGTGAGCGGCGTATGGAGCAGGGCAGATGGCGTGTATGTGCGTGTGTATCAGTAAGAGGGTGCGACCGAGCAGGAGGAGGCTCCTTTCGAACCGGCGGCGTGAGCAGGGCGGCAGGGATGTCCGCCGGCTGCCTTTGACGCGGGCTGCGAACGGCTAGGACGCAGTGCCGCTAGTACATGACTGCCCTAACTGGCCACGAGTCTACTGTGGTACCCTCGAAGCGTACTAGGATGTATCCCCTGTGCCTCCAGGTGCGGTGTCGCTGGTGTATGCGCAGGCACGCGGCCGGCCGGGGCACTTCATGTGGGGCATTGGCGCTCTGTGTACTTTGTGTGCCGCGTTGAGGCCCCGGCGCTTGCTGGGCGGCGAAAGTGTGCGGCAGTGAGCGCTGCCTCACTCCTCTGAGCGTACAGCCGTACCATTCTACTGTATCGCTCTATTTGCCGTGTATGATGTATGATGCGGTGCGCACCGCTTGCTGTGGTGCAGGCGCTGGCTTGCTGGGCGACTATGTATGGACGTGTGGCGGACGTGGGTCTCGCTAGTGGCGCCTAGGGTTGCGGCACCGCCATGAGGCCCCGCCGCGCTGCGTGGCGCGGCAATGCTGCTTGCCGCATATGTGCTGTGCATGGGAATGCGGTGCCGCAAGCTGGGCTGTAATGCCGTGCAGGCCGATATGGCCGCCGGGGGGGACGGCGCACCGCCGATGTAGATTAGCCGGGCTGGACCGCGCAACAGGATGTGGCTGCCGGGCGGCAAATGACGTCGTGTGGCGAGCTCGGCAGGTGGTGAGGTGTGGGGCCGGGGGCCAAAGACACGTGTTTCCGATTGTATCTGTGTCGGCTCGCTCGGTCCGCCGCTACTTCTCTATGCCCCATGCGTGCGGCGGGTGGGAAAGAGATTTAGGAGGGTGACCCAGCGCGGGGTTTGTTCGGCCGCAAGGCGACGTTACGCGGACGGACCGGCAAAGTATGAGCGGCATCTGAAGCGGCGACTTGAGGCCGCCGCGTTACGGTCGACGACAGAAGCTATACAGCTATGCTATGCTGCGGCGCTCAGGAGGCTGCTGGCAGGAGGGAAGCGGCCCTCGGACGGGCCGACCAAGCTGCTATCGGCACCGCCGCTGCGCTCCTCGGCCGCTCGCCTTGCTCTCCCGGTCCCCGCCCTAGCCGCCCAGTACCTGCTCGCAGCCTGCTGCCCCACTAGCCGCAACACGCGACAGCGCCGCGCCATCCTCGGAACAGCCCGACCCGACCTGTGCTGCCGCCGCCTCGCGCGCCTCCCGCGCAGTCGGCAACGAGCTCCTGCTAGAGGCGTTCCCCTTGTGGCCTGCGCGCCGTACACGAGCGCGCTATGAACATTGGCGGGCCTAGCGGCGGGGGCCCGCTGCCTGTCGCCGGTGCGGGTGCTGCAGCGGGCGCCGGCAGCTTGTTCAAGCCACGGGGCAAGGCACCGCCCAAGCGGCCGCCCATATGGCTCAAGGTAGGACCCGAGGGGCGGCGAAAGGGGGGAAAGGGCGACACTGCTGGTGCCGCCCCTGCGGCTGAGGTGGGGTGGGTGGGTGGGGCCGCCGGAGGTCTACAGCTTTTGTGGCAATCGCCGCCGCCCCCACCCGCGGCACGAGCCCAAGGCGAGGCCCCGGGTGGGCCGGGCTTCCCCGCCGCTCGTGCCCCTGAAGTACCCAGCCAGCGGCAGCATCAAGCCGAGCGCACCGCTCATTCCCAACCAAACTGCCGGTAGCCCCTCACCACCGCCCCCTCGCCTGGCTTGCCACCACCGTGGCACCCGCAGCGCGACAAGTTCTGGCGCCACGGCACGGCGCTGCTGGCCGCCGCAGCCCCCGGCTCCACACCGCCCCCCGCTCCATCGGCCGCCGCCTCCGACCCGCTGGAGCGCTGCCTGGCGGTGCTGCGGTTCGCGCTGGGGCTGGCGGCAGACATCCTGCGGCCGGGAGGGTGCGTGGGCGGCCGCGTGCTTCCGCGCGGCGGTGTACCATCGGAGGCTGCCAGGCCGCATGTGGCCCCTGCGCCTCGGTGCACGCGCCCTGCCACCCAGCTCCGCCTCCACCCCCTCCGCCCCCTCCCAGGCCCGACCCGGACGACCAGCCGCTGTCGGCCCTGGGCCACCACCACGTCACCGTACGGCAGCTGGGTGAGCGCCGGCACCCGAGGGGCTGGTGTGTGAGCGAGCCTGCCGCGACAGCACGCGGGTCGAGCCGAACAACTAGCCAAAAAAGCAACGAAGCCAAACCCCTGAACCTGCGAGCCTGCGCATTCGTAAATTCACCCATAGCCAGTTTCCACGTCGCCAGGTGGGAGGCAGTAGCGGCCAGCCCGCAGCTGCCCACGGGTCACCAGCCGCCGGACCGTCGGTTGCGGGTTGTGGCCGCGCCACGTGCGCCCCGCCATGCGTGCGAGCCCAGCCGTGCGTGGCTCCAGTGGCTGCAGGCACATCGGCCGGACACAGCGCGCCGCCGCCCCCCGACGGCGCAGCACCCTCTGCCGCGGCTGGCCCGGCGCCGGCCGGCGGCCCTCCGCTGCCGGTGCCCCTACCGCGGCTGCACGTGCAGGTGGGGGGAGAGGGAGAGGGAGGAGGGGAAGGGAGGGGAAGAAAGGGGGGGCGTCGACTCTACTCCTAGCATAGGGCGGACAGGACCGGGCAGGCCGCAACCGCGCTAGCGCGCCCCGGCCCGGGTCACCTCCTCGCGGCATCCGTCGCCTGACGTCGCATGCGCCCCGCCTCCACCCCCGCCACAGGAGGTGCTCAGCTTCGACCCAGCGGAGGGACCCAAAGACCTGACCCTGCCCGCCGCCCCGGTGAGCGCAGCTGGGTGTTGGGACTGTGGGCGTGTGGCAGCAGTCGCGAGGCCTCAGCGGCGGCTCCTGCCCCCGGCTCACCGTAACCCTGCTAGCGGCGCTCTCATTTCGGCCCCCAAGCCCTTACTGATGAGCCGTGGCTCCTCCTGCATCCTGTGCGCTCCCCCGCCACCCTGCCCTGCCGCAGGGCGGCAATTGCCCCCCGGTCGTGGTGGCCGTGGCGCGGGTGCGGCTGGAGCCGCGGGCGGTGGCCAAGGCCAAGAGGCTGGGCCGCGAGCTGAGCGTCAAGGTGCGTGGGGGGCCGAGGTACGGCGGGGTGAGGCGCGGGAGGGGGTACCCTGGGGGCCACGGCAATGCGCAGCACGGGCCGGCGTTCGGCGTTTGGGCCACCAAGTCTCAGCGTGACGAGGGCCCATGCCAACCGGTGCCCTGTGCTCCCAACTCACCGTGCCCACCCTCGACTGCGCGCGTGCTGCCCCCGTCAGGTCCGGCTCGAGGGCGGGGCCGACGTGCTGCTGGCACACAGCGCTGGCGCTGGTGGCAGCGAAGGGCCGGGGGCCGGCGCCCCCGGCCCCTCCTCCTCCCCCTCCTCCTCCTCCCTCCCCCCTGCCGAGTCCTACCGCATTACGCTGCCGGCGCTGGTGCTGCGCGGCTCGCTACCGCACGCGGCGCAGGCCGAGCTCAGGGGTGGGTTACGTGGGGCTGGGGGCGGCATCGCGGACGGCGGCGGGATTGCAAGGGTCCAAGGGATCAGCCATGAGCTGGTGGAAGCGCACGCGTAGGGACCAAGAGCATAATGACCGCAGTGATCAGCACTGGCGGTAAGCTGCCGTGGCTGTGCACCGCCCCTGTCACCCCACCCCACCCCATCAGGCGAGCTGTTGCTGCACTGCGCATCCAGCGGCCTGACCGCGGCCCTCGAGTTCCGGGAGCGCGGCGAGGTGTGGCGGGGGGTTGAGGGCGCTGGAGGAAAGGGATAGTGCGGGACAAGGGGTTGGAATAACCGTGAAAGACACGCGCCGCAGGTCCGCGGCAGCCTGGAGCGGTCGGCCCCCGAGCTCTCCTCCTCGGCCGCCACCGCCACCGCCACCACCACCACCACCGCCACCGCTGTCGGGCTGCTGTCCTCCCTGCCGCTGGGGGCGGTGGGCTCCTTCAGCGGAGGCTGGGCGCAGGGCATCACTTTCACCTGCCCCGCGCTGGTGCGTAGGTTGCGGGGCGCTGTCCTGACACCTGGTTTCAAACCTGAGCCCACACTCGCCATGTAACTTGACACTAGCTTTGCCGGGGCGGGGGCCGCCACTCCGCTTGCGTGGTTGGTCCCTTTGCCAAGCCTCGCCCCCGTACCACTCCGCCACGCCCCAACGCACCTCCAGGGCCTGCAGGGGGCGGTCTACGGCGAGCCTGCTGCCGGCGCGGCGGCGGCGCCCTCGAGGCCTCCCGCGCCGGCGGGCGGCCCTGCCCCTGCTCCCCCGCTGCCGCCGCTGCCCGCCTCGTCCGGCCCCATGGACCTGGCCGACCCCGGGCCCCGGCAGCTGCCGCGGCTCTGGGCGGCCGTGGTGGATGCGCTGCTGTACGCAGACCCCCGGCAGGCGAGTGGGGTTTCATAAGTAAACAAGCATAGCTGATGCGAAGCGATGCTGCGAGGTTTGGTTGAGGTGACTGTGGTGCAGGAAGTCGCCGGCTAGGGGTCGCTGTCGTCCACGGCGGCGCCACTCCGCCGCGGCGCCAGCAGCAAGCCATCTGCCAGTCGCGCTGCTGGCCGCAGACCTGACCTGGCCCCGGCCTCTCCCTTGTGCATGTATTGCATAACCAACATGTACGCCACGTTTGACATCGCGTGAATGTCCCCTTCTCTTGCTGTCCCGGCCTCCTCCCTTGCACATCATCCCTGCGAATCCCTCACTTTGGGTGGCGCAGGCCAAGGGCGGCCGCGCGGCAGAGGACCTCACACGTTCTCTGGCCTCCTCCCTGCGGGGCCTCTTCCTGGAGGGGCCCTCTCAGCAGCGGGCGGGCGGGGAGCAGGGCCCGGGGGGCGAGGGGGCCGGGCCCGGCGCCGAGGCGGCGGTGGGCGACGGCTCAGACTCGGAGTTCGAAGCGGCGGCGCGCGGCGAGGAGGCGGGCGGCAGCGGGGCCCCGGACGAGGACGCCCGGGACCTGCCCCCCAGCTACAAGGTGCGTGTGAGCTGGAGGGACACTGGGCGTCTCGAGCGGGAGCTAGAGACCCGGCCCAGTGAGGCCGGAACGGGGAAGGTTCCAATTGCGCGCCTGGCTGCCTGCCTAAGTACCCTGCCCTGACGGCTGCCCTCGCCGCTCCCTCCCGTCCCCTCCGGCACCTCCCCACAGGCCCAACACGCGGCGGGGCGGCGACTGACGTGGCAGCTGCAGTACACCCTGGTGGCGTGAGAAGGGAGGAGATGAGGGAAGGAAAGGAGGAGGGGAGGGGGGAGGACGTGGCGGAGGAGCATCGCAGGGTAAGTGGGGGAGGTGGCCTACGTAGCTGGTCCGAGGGGTCGGAGGGCATTGCCTGTGAGCAGATACTGTGGCTAGGGTGAGGTGGCAGGGGCCGAGCGGCGTGTCAGAGCCCGGCAGCGGGAGGGCAATGAGTTAACCGACCGGCGATCAGAGCATTGCAGCGTTGTGGAAGGGGGGATTCATCTCGCCGACAGAGCTGCGGACATTACGCGCAAGTGCCAATTGCGGACAGTGCAACGGCCATTGGTCAACTTTTATTGTCCATGCCATCTGATATTGTGTCTCCGCACCAAACGCCCCATGCAACCGGCCCCAAGCCTCCGCCGCCCCCACCCCCGTAGCTCCCGATACACTGTCCCGATGGCAAACCGTCAGCCGTCCTCAGCGCCCGTTTGCTGGCGTCCTCGCCCTACAGATAGGTCCGCTCCGATGAGCCATGTATCGCCATACGTCAAACTCGTCTGCGGGCACTGCGCAACGCCACGCTTCAACCTTCCCAATCAACCCACACCTCTACCTCCACAACCCACACCTCGATCTATCTCCCCGCTCGCTACTGCGCCGCCCGCATGGCCGCCAGCTGCTGCCGCGCGGCCGCCGGCAGC
>BDDC01000210.1:47421-69422 GCA_001662425.1 Chlamydomonas sphaeroides | reverse complement strand
GGGGGGGGGGGGGGGGGGGGGGGGGGGGGGGGGGGGGGGGCAGCGAGACGTTGCTTCGGGGGTCCCGGCACCTGTGCGGCGTCCAGGGGGGCCCCCCTGGTGGCGTCGTACTCGCAAGTACGCAGCAAAGTACATGCGAATGCCGCGGCGCGTATACTCCCCACAAAGCCATCGATCATGTACGCGCTCCCCCGCCCATGAGCTGCCCACCAGCGGCGCCTCGCTATGCCAGGGCGGCGGCACCACCCAGGCGCCGCCCGCCAGCCGGAACATGGCCGCCTTGCAAGGGGAGGGGGGCGAGAGGGGGGACGCGGCATGGGTGGTGGCGCGTGGCTTAGGCAGCCGCCTCCCCCGCCGCTCTCTGGCCATGTCGATTTGGGCCCATCACCGCATCCCAGCCTCATCCTCGCGGAACGCCAGCGTTCCTCTCTCGGAGCCGAACACACCTGCAGCAGCGGCTCCAGCCCGAACGAGTCCTCATCCTCCGCGAAGAACCGCACCCCGGTCCGCCCGCCGCCGGCGCCCGGGCCCCCGCCGGCGCCGCTGCGGGGCTGCGTGCGGTGGTCCTGGCGCACGCCTGGAGAGGGGCACCGGGTTGGGGACGGGTTTGGCGGGTCGTGGGCAAGGCAGGCGCCACATCTGCCAACGCAGCGCACCAGCAGCAGGCAGGGCGCGCGCTGTCCACCCGACATGTGCGCTAGTCTGGCCGGGCCTGCAGCCCACCACCCTTCATCAAACGCGCAGTCCATTTGCCGTACCCTTCTTGTACTGCGTCTCCTCCTCGGTGGGCGCGGGCAGCGCCAGGCTG
The DNA here is from genome assembly GCA_001662425.1 of Chlamydomonas sphaeroides. Lineage (NCBI taxonomy): Eukaryota > Viridiplantae > Chlorophyta > Chlorophyceae > Chlamydomonadales > Chlamydomonadaceae > Chlamydomonas > Chlamydomonas sphaeroides. The sequence continues at coordinate 68,614 of BDDC01000210.1, read as the reverse complement.
AGCGACAGCACCCGGCCGGGCCGCCGGACCTGGGGCCGCAGGGGCGCCTCCCCGCCCGCCTCGCCGGGCTGCAGCGCCCCAGCTTCCCCTGCCGCCTCCCCCCTGGCGGCCCCTGCCGGCCGGCCCTGCTCCGCCAGGCTCCAGCAGCACAGCTCCGGCACCACCGCGGGCCGCTGCCCGGGGCCAGCCGCCGCCGCCGCGTCGTGGACCCTTTTGTGGAAAGGTGCGGAAGGATGATGTCAGGGCTAGCAGTACTGTATGCGTCCATCGACCGATGTGCCCAGCAGCGGCAGCCCCACGAGGTCGTCCCTTGGGGTGCCGCGGCACGTCGCGGAGCCCCCAATGTAACCCGCCGTCACGGGCCGCCTCCGCGCATCGCAGCGCCACGAGCACACCAGGCGTCGCTCGTACCTCATATTGATCATTTCGATACATCGACGAATCCTCTCGACAGAACGCTGTCGGCTCTATCGACTACAATACAACGGCTGTGAGCACACCCACTCGCTCGGCCCACCCGCGCCGCTCACCCGGTGCTTGTCGCCACAACCAGCGCGCCGCGGCCGCCGCCGCCCCCCGCCGCCCCGGGTGGCGCCGCTGCCGTCGCGCCGCTGGCGGCGGCCTGGCTCCAAAAGGTGCGCCGCAGCTGGAGGCCCAGGCCGCGGACCGACAGGTCCAGGCCTTGGAGGGACACCTGAGGGATTTACAAAGCTCATTGCAGGTCCGGAGCACTGCGACATCCAACGGGGCTAGATGGGCATATGAAGAGAGGAGGCATAGGAGCGCGGCAAGCCGGGCGGCGGTGCGCGGTGCGGACCGAGCTGGTGTCGGGCTCAGGCGGCAATGCCATTTCCACGCGGTACCCGGTGGCGAGGGCTGAAGCACCACCGCCGGCTCTGCCTGTTCCCTGCCGAGCGCCCGCCCTCCTGCATCCTCTACGTCATGCCGACCCCATGCTAGAGCCTATCGCTGACAGCAACACATCACGTATACCAGCACGGCTCACCTGTAGCTGTACGTCCTCGCGCTGCACCCACCAGGGTAGCGTCAGCTCTAGACACACCTGGGGTTGTAGGGGAAAAGGCAGGGTGGACCAAAGCAATGAAGCGAGGAGTTGCCTGGGTGTGGTACAACACGGCCCCGACCGACAGTACTCCACTCTACTCCACACCCCAGCCCAGCCCCACCCGCCCACCTCGTCCGGCATCTGCGTCAGGCTGTAGGGCGGCGGCAGGCAGCGTGCGCCGTCGCCGTCCCCCACGAACGCCCGCCGCCACCACACGGCCCCTCCGCCGCCGCTGCCGCCATCCCTCCACGGCCAGGGGTTGGGAGACGCCCGCGAGCCGCTCTCGGGCCCTGCCGCTGCGCCCTCCGCTGCTGCTGCTGCCGCCCCTGCCCCCGCCTTGGTGAGGACCAGCACCGCGAAGCGGCCGTCGGCGGTGCGGCTGAGCTGTACGGCAGCGCCCGGCGCCAGGCCGCCCGCCAGCGTGCGCAACAGGGCCGGGGCGCCGCCGGACGAGCGCACGCGCAGGACGCCGCCGGCGGACACGGACACCTGGGCCAGGAGGGGCGAGCGAAGGTCACAGGCACCTCTGCAAAGTGTTGATTCTGCGACGGGCAGCTGAGAGCGTAACCAAGCCCGGCGGCGGCACAACGGCGGCACCCAGCCAGCCTCCCACCTCAACCTCGCGATCATGGCGGCCTGTGGGGGGCCAGCCGGGTGTTGCGGCGGGGAGGCGAGGGCACCCGTAGGCCATGTGCACGTGCCCCGCTGCCCAGGCCCTCCCTCCCTCCATCCCTGCCCCTCACCGTCGGGCAGATGCAGCGCCAGCAGCAGGTGGCTGGCGGTCTGCGACCACATGAGCAGCCGCGCCAGGGCCGGATCGGACCGGGTCTGGGGAAGAGGCGCGCGCGGGAGGCCGGTCATGGTCTAAGCACAACACGGGCCTCTGACCCGTTGGCCAACATGAGACCCGGTGCAGCTGCGATAGCTGGGGCGAGAGACGAGTGTCGCGCAATGACGAAGGCGCCTTCTGGTTCAGGGCGTTACAGTCAAGGAAACGGCGAGGATTGCCGTTTGGCGTCCAGACCGGCGACGCCCTGCCCTGCGCACCTCCCGGCCCGGCGTCGCCTCCGCCACCGCCACCGCCTCCCGGAAGGCCCTCAGCTGCCGCAGCTGCGCCTCGCTGCGGTGGTCGGGGTCGGAGGCCGCTAGCCTGAGGGGAAGGAGAAGCAGGGTGGGGCGGGCAGGGGAAGAGAGGGTGTTGGGTTGACTTGGAGGGGTGCGCAACCCGCTAGCGTGTTGGTGGTAGCTGCTGCCCTCCTCCTGCCCTGTTGTCGGCTGCCTCCCGCCCACCTCCTGTCGTCCTCGAGCCGCTTGGCCTCCAGCTCCCTCCGCCCCAGGGCCGCCACCAGGGAGCCCGGCGCCGCCACCAGCGGCCAGTGGGGTGGGTGGGCGCCCTGCCGGCAGGCAGCAGGCAGCAGGCAGCAGGCAGGGACGGGCGCGGGGGGCCGATGTTGGGGGCCGTGGTGCCGCTAGCCCCGCTCGCGTTGTGGCTTCATGAGCAGGAGGTGTCCCCTTGGTCGCTTGATAGCCACCCACGCTTGGGCGCCCATCCATCCACGCACCCGCCAGTGCTGCCTCCTCGCGCAGAAGCTGCAGAAGGGGCCACCGCACACGCTGCAGTGCCGCGTGGCGGGCCGTCCGCAGCCCTCGCACGTCACCACCAGCTGACAGCCGGGGGCCAGCAACCAGCAGCTGGCGCCGCCGCCTCCGTCACAGGAAGGGGGGGCCAGGGCGGAGGAGGAAGGGCCGCTGCTGCCGCCACTGGGGTGGGAGCGGGGGCCCCAAGGTGACGCGTCCGGGCCCGGCCCCGGGTCGCCGAGGGCCGCGCCGCGCGCCAGCAGCTCAGCCAGCAGCACATCCTCACCGCCGGTGGCCTGGGCGGTGGCGGGTCGGGGACGGCGGGTGGGGGGCGGCCATATGGGGTGCATAGGGCACGACCCAGGCCCATCACAGCAATCGACGCTGTGGAGCCCCCGCACCGCAGCTTACGCACTGCTACCCACCCTCCGGTGGTGGGGCTGGGTCCCCAGGAAGCGCCGGCGGCCGTCAAAGGCGCAGCCATTGTACACCGCCCGCCGGGAGGGGTCGCCCAGCACCTCCCACGCGGCCTGTGGGCAGTGGGCGGTCAAGAGAATGGCCGAAGACCTCAGACCTGGACCTCGCAGCTCGCTGCGGCGCTAACCCGGCCCCAGGCCCTCGCCGCAGCCCTCCTCAGCCCACCTGCAGCTCCTCGAACGCCCCCGGGGGTCCGCCCTTGTCTGGGTGCAGCCGGCGAGCTGCCGACACGTAGGCCTGGCGGTGGAGGATGGGGGTTGGGGATGGCGAAGCGGGGCGGGAGTGAGGCCGATAGGGGCGGCACGGTGAGGAGTATGGGGAGCCATGAGGAGGCACAGTGCGTGGGAAGCAGGGGTTGCGGCACGGAACCGGGGGCCCGGGGCGCGGCGTAGTACGCGGAACTTGCCTGACCCACAGGCCACAGCCTGGAATTGGAACCCGAATCTGCTCCAGGCTGCCGCCGCTCACCCTTCGAATCTCCTCCTGGCTGGCGCCCTGAGCCACCCCCAGCACGTCGTAATGGCTGCGGCCCCAGCCCAGTCCAGCCGGGTCGGCCGAGTTATGATCATCGGCATGTCCCGAGGAAGAGGCAGAGGCGGGCCGCGGCGTTCCCGCCGCTGGCGCTGCGCCGCCAGTCCATGGTGGAGTGAACCCCGTGCCTTGCGGCATGGGCGTCGCCGCGCAGCTCGCGTGGTCGCGGCCTCGCGGACGGGACGATGTCGACTGCCGATGCTGTTCAATCACAATGAGCGTGTTCTCGTGCAGAGTGCCGGCCAGGAGACAGGTATCTGGGGGCTTGCTTGAGTGCTTTGTTCAAACGTGCATGCTTGCCTCGATCCGCCTCTCGGACAGGCCGGGTCGCGCGCCTTCGCGTTGCCCCGGGCTGCGGGACGTGCCCGACCCACCGCGACATCCTAGGATTGCGGCAGCTCCCGTAACCCCTCACAGCTGCATCTTGTTCATAGCGGATCTGTTGGGGGCATTGTTGGAGGTGGGCAACGCGGGAAGCGACATGGGAAGCTGGGAACAGCGGTGGCTGCGGGGGAAGGTGGGGGAAGCGGGTGGGCCCGAGCCGGGGAAGCGTCGTGCCGGTGCCATTGCATATGTCAGCAGCTCTTCGCAGTGACCTCTAAAGGTTGATCCACACGCGGCCCTATAACTTCGTAACAACGGCTTCTCACACGACGCAGGGCACACATACAACGCCAGGCGCAGCTGTCTATTTTCGTTTGTAACGCAGCTCTGACAACGGATGTGCTGCTGTGAACAACATTTAACCCATTACAAAGAGTACCGCTGGCGCTAGAGTGCTGGTCGCAGCTGCCCAACATGCGCTAGCTCAGACCTTCGCGTCTTTGCAACATAAATTTCGACTTGGCACATGGGATAGTATTATCACGCCCAGTTGCCCGCGACCGGCGCGATGGAGAGGAGCGCCAGCCGGTCGCGCGGAGAATCGGTCGTGGACTGGGCAGCAGTGGACGAGGAGATCAAAGCAGTGCCCGCTGAGTACCGGGAGGCACGGTTCCACCCGCTGAAGCATGTGGTGGAGGTCTTCAGCTCGCCCGACCCACAGGGGTTCACCCAGGAGGTGCGGCCTCGCCGACGCATGGTCCAACCCCGCTTTCGCGGCTCGAGCTGCCCCTTGCCTGGAATAGAGTCGTGGGTGTGCTGTAGCATCGTAGCAACGGCAGCACCTTGCGAAGCGTGCAGGTGGCGCCGGCCCCCGCATCCCAAACCTTTCGGACGCCGCCCCTCCCCTCCCTTCCACACTCCCCTCGTCTCCATCCCCGAACGCACCCGGCCCCAGCTCCGCGACTCGTGCGAACGCTTGGGGGCCCAACTGGATGCAGTGGTGGAAGGCTACCATGCAGGCTTTGCGCGCTCCATCCAGAATTACAGCACCATCCTGCAGCTGTTCAACGAGTCCAAGGAGCAGGCAAGGCCGGGCGGCCAGGCACAGGGGCGGGCCGGGCAGCGGAGGGCCGCGCGGCGCAGCTCAGAGCAAGAGGGCAGGGCATGGCCGGTCAGGGGCAGGGCAGGGAACAGGCGCGGCCGCGGTCGGCGCGGAATATACACGGCAATGCTTGGCAAGGGGCTGGCCCCGGTCCCTTGGATGGGTCGCAGAAGCTCACGGTTGCTTGCTCGCAACCTACTGGGTGCCCCATGTACTCTGGTGCCACAACACCTGATTGTTTTTCTGTGCTATCCTCCCCGTGTCCACCTGCTCAGAGTCCCTCCCTGGCCCGCTCGCTGCCCAACAGGTGGAGTCGCTAAAGCGCTCCCTGGGCGACGCCGCCAAGCAGCTAGGCGCTCACTCCAAGGCCATGAATGCGCAGGCGAGCGGCAGGGGCGGGGCCAAAGTGTGGTGTAGTCAAAGAGGCAGATATGGAGTGTTGGAATTGCAGACGAGCGTACAGTGAGGCGGGCATGCCAGGTCGGTGCGCTTTAGGCCTGTCCCAGTACCCGGGATGGAGCGCAGTGCCTGCCATGGCGGGACCTGGATTGGCGCCAAGCGTGTGACCGGCCTGTCACGTTGACCCCTCCTGCAGTGGCGCAAGACGCTGACCCTGGAAGCCTCCCTGCAGCTGCTGGCAGACGTGAGGGCGGTGGCAGAGGTGCCCACCCGCGTGGACGCAGCGCTGGGCCAGCGGGTGGGCGGGGGAGGGGGCACGGGAAGGAGGGCAGGGAGAACGGGCAAGGGGAACGGGTATGGGGAGCGGGCAGGGGAAACGGGCATCGGGGAGCGGTACATACTGATGGGGCAGGCTGGCCGCCTGTAGGCAGGACGTGTTGATGTGTCAGGATGTCGGGGCACACTGCGAACGAATATCGTCCTGCGTACTGGTCGTGCCGACCATCGACATCTAGCTGTGCGCGTCTGCCTTTCCTACCCCAGGACTGGCCGCGCGCGGTGTCGTGTCTGCTGGAGGGCGCGACGCTGCTGGCACACCAGGTTGGGCGAGAGGGCCTTGGCCTTGGGCGAGAGAGCGCGCAGTACCAGGGCAGCGTGATGCCACATTGCGCTGTCCGCTACGTAGGCGAGTTTTGTGCACAAGCCCCTGTCCTCGCCCACGGCTGCGTTGCGCTTCAACATCTGACCCTCGCTTCCCTGGGCATCCCCGCAGGAGCTGCGGCGCGTGGGCGCCCTCCGCAAGCTGAGGTCCGACATGCTGACTCTGGCGGGCTGGATCCAGGGCACCATGCTGGACGAGCTGACGGCCCGAATCTACTCTGGGTCCACCGCATCCACCTCGGCCCCCGCTGCCTCGCCCGCCCGCGCCCCGGCACAAGCCGGCGGGGGCGCCGCCTCGGGCGGCGCGGCGCCAGCGGGGACGCACGAGCTGGCGGCACGGCTCGGGCTGGTGGAGGGGCCCGGCGGGGGCAGCTCAGCCCGCAGCAAGGGCGGCGGGCGGCCGGGCAGCGCCGCGGGGCTGGGCACGTGGCGGCTGAAGAAGGGGCCCGAGCCAGCCTACAAGCTAGTCACGGTGGGTGCGGCGGGCGCACGTTTGGCGCATGCCGGTCGTGGGTTGGGGCATGGCTGGAAGCCAAGGGCTAGCGGGGCTGGTGGCGGGGCTGAAGCAGCAGCGCTCCCGAGCGTGTGTCCGCATACCGCGTGCGCACAGCGCCTCGGCCCTCCGCCCTGCCGTCACAGGACACCATGCGAACCGCGCACACCGCATCCGGCGAGCTGCGCAGCGTGCTGTCGGGCGGCGGCGCCGTGCCGCGGCAGGCCGCCGCCCCCATCTCCGCACCCGGGGGCGACATTGGCGCCGACGTGGCGGTGGCCATGCGCCATGTGGCTACGCGGGAGCTGGTGGCGTGCCTGGCGCAGGTGCGGCCGTGGCTATGCATGCGTGCGTCGGTGGGCTTGTTCGTGTCTGCAAGGTGTACATGCGGTACCCCAGCCGATGCAGAGCTCATGGACCGTATGCCCTGCTGTGTGCCCCGCCACGCCGTTGCGAGCTCTTGCCCGCCGCCCGGCCCCAGCGCATGCTTCTGCCTCCCCGGACCTCGTCCTCCGCTCCGTGCCCCGCAGCTGGAAGGGGTCGCGGCCGCCAAGCAACATATGGCCGCGGTGGCGCGGGAGCAGGTGCGCTGGGGTGGTGGCAACATGCTGGCGGTAACCAGAGCTCTTCGTGCCGAGCAATGACTGGGATTGGGCCCAGGCCAAATGTTGCGGCCGAGCCTGTGCTGGGCTTCATGGAGACGTTTCTCGCCCGCTACTACTTCCTTTCTCCCTGCAGATCCGCGCTTTGCTACGCCGCAGCTTAGCGTCGTTTGCGCAAGCGGGCGCCACGTCAGCATTTGGACTGACCGGCGGCCGGGGTGCGATGCTGCCGTCGGAGCTGGCAGGGGCGTCGGGCGGAGGAGGGGGTGGCGGCCGCGTGCCCAGCCCCGCGATGCGAGTGCTTGTGCAGCGGCTGGTGGGCCATGTGGCGAGCAGCTGCCTGCAGGTGTGTCGGGTGTGTTGGGTGTCGGGTGTGTTGGGGTTGCGTCCGACAAGGGCAACATGTTCACCTCGGAACAGCCCACGCACCCGGCCCCATGTCCTCATCTTGTCAGCTCTCCTTCATTTCTCCTCCTACCTGTCAGGCGCTGGGCCGGCTACAGCACGTCATGTCGGAGCTGGCAGCCGCCCCCGCGACGCCCCACTCGTCCGCCCTGGACATGCTTGCGGCGCTGCGCCAAGCTGCTGGTGCTGCAGCCGGGACAGGGCCCGGGACAGGAGCTCTGGAGGGATGGGACGGGTCCGTGGCAGCCAGTGGTGGTGAGCCGGCACCGGGCCCTGGAGGCAGCAGCCGGGCCCTGATGGCGCGGCGCGGCGGCGGTGGCCTAACGTCACGTGAGCGGGCGGCGTACCTCCGCGAGGAGTTCCAGCGGCTGTGGGACATACTGCAGGTGGGGCCGAGTGTGTGCTTGTGTGCATCCATGTGTGCGAGTCTGCGGCGTATTGACGTGACTGCCAGGAAGCGCCGTGCAGCCGCAGATGCCGGTGCGTATGACATGCCACCGCCGTCCGTACCCCGTGCTCGCCCGCGCCAGGAGGAGCTGCAGCAGCTGCTGGCGGAGCTCTTGCAGGTGGTGCCGGGGGATGCGCGTGTGTAGACCGGCGCAATGCGATCGCCAACGCCAGGGCGCTAGGGTTGCGTGCCTGCCGCTGGCTCGCCAGGTGCTGCCACAACCGTTACCCGTTCTTACACCCGTCGTCCACGGCACCTCGCGTAATCCAAGTTGCCTGCCACTACCTGCTGCAGGCCGGCGCGGCCGCTGCCCGCCGCCGCCCCGCGCCGCGCCTCCGCGGTGGCGGCCCTACCGACGCCAACGGCCCTGTCGGCGGCGGCCCCGGCGGTGGCGGCGGTGGCGCGGCTGCCTTGGTGGGCGGCGTCCGCAACCTGCTGTTTGAGCTGACCAACCCAGTGGCGCTGCTGGAGCACTTGGCGGCGCTGGCGGAGAAGACCGCGGACCTGGCGGAGAGCGCGCTGGGCGGAGGGGGAGGAGGTGCGGATGCGCGCCCGCTTCGTATCCCTGCAGCCGGGGCGAACCTCCGGCTGTGACGACGACATGTACGCGACAAGGCTTGCTTGCAACCACATGTGCACGCCGGTTCCCACCCTGCTGTCCCGCCGCCCTGCTGCCTTGCGATCGCTGTGCAGGCGGGCGGCCCCCTGCCCCGGGTGCGCAGGGCGGACAACAAGGCGCGCCAGCGGGTGCCGCTGCCCGGCCCCGGGGCGCAGCGGCTGCGGGCGGCAGTCGGGTCACGTTTGGCTTTGACGTCACGGTGCCGGGGCTGAGCGGCGCAGCGGGGGAGGCGGCGCAGGTGGGCATAGCGGGCGGGAGCTGACAGTCACGCATCGCAGGATCCTCCTCAGCCTCTGCGCCCGGCCGGGTTTTGACTGGCCTCACACCTGCCCCCCTCCATGCCGCTCAGGGCTGGGCCGGCGGCGGCTTGGGCCTGGGCGGTCGGGAGGTGGGCGGCTACGGGCTACTCGTGACGCGGGCGCTGGGTGAGTCCTTCGCTTGCTGCCTGCGTCCACCCATCCCAGCCCCTTCCTGACCAGCTGGCTCCCTGTCAGTTGCCCTCTCGTCTCCGCTGATGCACTCTTCTGCACTCCCCAGGCGACCGCTCCGGCTGCCTGGCGCTGCTGGCCGATGTGTACCTGCCCACCCTGCGGCTGGTGTCGCGGGCAGAGGACACGCTGCGGCTGCCGCAGGACAGCGCCGGAGCCTCCTCGTTGTCAGCGGCAGGCGGTGGGCCGGCGCTGGCTCGCATGAGTGCCGGTTCGCTGGCGGAGGCCTCGGGCGCCGCCTCGCCCGGCTCGGCGCTGGGGGCCTCGGGCGGCGGCGGTGGCCCCGTGGTGGTCAGCTGGCTGGGGTCGTTCCTGGAGGAGGTGGCGCTGGAGCAGCTGCTGCCGCAGACCTGGGTGGAGCTGCGGGGCAGGTGCGGCGGCAGGCGTGGGGGAGGCTTGGAGGAATGGGATGGGAAGCAAGGGGCTGAGCGGGCAGGATAGGGCCTGGTTGCGGGCTTGGGCTGCAAGCGGGAGCCCTTGAACTCTGCTGCCCATTCCCAAGACGCCCTGGCACCCCCTCCCATTCCTGGCTGGCCTTGACGGCCCAGGTGCACGGCTGCGCTCGACGACCCGGACGCCTTCCGACCGCAGCTGGGCCTGTCCGCTGCGCTGGCCGCACCTTCCTCCTCCGCCCTGGTCGGGCCGTCCTCGGCCTCCTCCGCGCCCGGCTCCTGGGCCAGCCCCTGCCCGGCCCGGTCCGTGGTGCCCATGGCTCGCTTCCTGGAGGGCGTGCTTGGCGAGCTGGCGTCGGCGGCTAGTGCGATGCCGCCCTTTGGGGCCGCGTTTTGGGCCATTGCAGAGCGCATCCTGGACCGCATGCTGGGCGCGTTCGCGGTAAGGCAGGGCCGGAGAGGCGGGGACAGTGGCAGCCGCCTGGTACTCTGCGTCTGCAGAAGCAGCGACGACGAGGTTGCAACTTAGCTGCGGTGAGAGTGGCTGCGCTTGATTGGGCCGCTGGCAGTGCTTGTGGTTCAGGCGTGATTGGTTTTCGGCTCCCAAACGCCCACGTGTCACCCAAGCACAGCCGCACGTCACGTGGCATGGCGCAGCCACCTGGCGGGCGCTCTTGCACTCCCGGACGCCACTGGCCCTTTCGCCCTCACACCTGCTCCTGGCCCCGACCGTAGTGCGCGTGGCATAACCATGCGATGCCTCGCTAACGCATCTGTCCCCACTGGCCGTGCCTCTCCTGCCTCAGCACTGCATCCGGGCCCTGTCCGCGGACCTGCCCTCATCCCGGCTGGTGGCTCGCTCCGAGGTGTGCCTGGCCATGGCCTCGGAGACGGACGCCGCGCTGCTGCGGGAGCCGGCGGCCTTTGCGCCGCAGCCGTATGCGCTGCCTGGCTATAGCGGTGGCCCGGGCACGGGCGGCAGCGGGGGAGGCGGCGGCTGGGCGGGGCAGCGGGGCGGAGGTGGCACCGGCGCCTCGTCCTCGTCCTCGGCGTCGTCCTCGGGGGAGGTGGTGTCGTTCCTCATCTCGCTCGGGTCGCAGGTACGCGGCCGCAGGGCGGTGGTGGTAAAATGAGGGAAGGACATCGCTGCGTTCGTGAGCCCGGGGCGGGCTGGTATGCATGGCAGCGGTCCAACTCCAGGCTTCGCTACATGCAGCCTCGTCCTATGTTGACAGCCCCTATGTGTCGGACCCCTGGACTGCAGGAGCGGCCGCTGCTGGTGCCGCCCCAGATGCGGCCGCTGGCGCCCAGCCAGCAGGCGGGCGCAGCGGCGGGCACCGGCGGGGGTGGCGGCTCACGCGGCCCGGTGCCCGGATTTGCGGCGGACGGCGACGCGGCTGAGGCGGAGCTGCAGTTCTTTGCGATGCGGGAGCGGGCGCTGGGTCGGGAGCAGCTGCTGTTTGGCCAGGGTGAGGAGCGGACAGCGCCGGGAAATGGAGCATGGATTGGGGCTTGTTATTGCGTTGTCGTTGTGCCGGTCTGCAGCACCAACACTGCTTTGCGGTATGGTGCAGGTCAACATCCCTCTCACTGGCCCCTCTCACGTCCGGCCGCTTACCCCGGAGCCCTGCCCTGCCCTGGCGCCCCTCGCTCTTGCGCCAGGCCCCTCGGAGCGCGCCCTGCACCTGGCCGCCCTCAGCGAGTCGCTCGACCATGTGGCCGAGGCCCTCATCCGGCTGACCAGCGGCGAGGGTCCGGCGGCGGGGGCTGCGGCTGGAGGGCAGGCAGCGGCGCCCCGCACCGGTGGCGCCATGCGCAGGGCGGCCACCTTGCGGCGGGGTGCGGCGGCGCGGCAGAGCTCCGAGAGCGCGGGCGGCGGGGTGGTGCCGGAGCTGCTGCTGCCGGTAGTGCAGAGGTGGGGTCGGTTGCGGGGTGGCGCCATCTGGCACAACCCTGCCTAGGCCCTGGCGCCAGCCTCACCCCTGCCCCCGGCCCATGACCTCCATCTGCTCCCCACTGCCCGCTCCAGCTATAAGGCGCTCGCCGGCCACTGCTGCCGGCTGCTGCGGCTGGAGGGCCTCATGGTGGTGGGGGCGCACCTGGGGCCGCTGCTGGCCGCGTCGCACGTGTGCGGCGAGGAGGACGCGGCAGAGGTGCGCGCAGGCAGCACCAGCGCCGGGCACCCCTGTGCACCCCTGGCCCTCGGCATGGCCTTCGAAGCCGCGCCCCTGCCCCTGCTGCCGATTCCCCGCCCCACACGCGCCCTGCCCTCCTCGCCCCCAGGTGCCGCCCAGCCTGGGCGCGCTGTGCCGGCTGCTGGTGCGGCTGTCGGAGGAGCTGGGCCCCTGGCTGCGGCCCACCAAGCGGGCCTACGTGCTGGGGCCGCTGGCGGGGGCGGCGGCACGGGGCTGCATGTGGCTGCTGCCGGGTGGGTGACCGGGCGGGAGTGCGGGAGGGGGAGGGGCGCGGCATGAGGCCTGATGGTGTGGTTATTCAAGTCGCGGGCTGTGGGCAGGAGGTCGTCGTGTTCTAGCGCAGTGTAATATGCTGGGATTGGGTGCCCCACGCCCATGCTCCACGCCCACCGTTGCTGCGTCCTAGACCGCCCTATCGCGCCCTCTCTGGCCACTCCCATCCTTACTTCGGATCCCCGCCTCTCTGCCTTGCCTCGGTGTCATGCGCTTCCCTCAGCTCCCTCCCTCCCTCCTCCCTCTCCCCCTCTCCCCCCTCGCAGCCATCCACGACATCAACTCGCTGGGTGTGGAGCGCATGATGCGGGCGCTGTCGCTGCTGCAGACCCCCCTCACAGCACTGGTAGTGCTGGGGCCTCCGCCGCCAGCTGTCGCCGTGACTCCCAGTGGCCTGTCTACAACCGGCTCCATTCCCACAGCCGGCACTAGCGCCGGCTCCTCTTCCGGGCCCGGCAATGGAGGCTCCGCCGCCGCCGCCGCAGCGGCCGAGGCGGCTGCCGCCGCGGCGGCCGTCGCGTCTGCGTTGCCGACCATTTCCGGCCCGGGCCCCAGCGCAGCCCGCCTCACGGCCCTGCTGCTGCAGCCGGAGCAGCGGCCTGGCGGCGCCCGGGCCCGGGCCTATGACGGCGCCCGGGCCTACTACGGCCTGCTGCTGGTGCCGGCGGAGGAGGTCGTGCGGTCGGCGGCCGAGCGGCCGGGGCGGTTCGCGTATGCCGAGTGGGTAGCGCTACTGCAGGTGCGGCGGCCTGGGTAAGGCGCTGGCGTCGTGAAACAAGGTGCTTGGTCTACCGGTATCTGTTGGCCACCGGCTGATTTATTGCTCCTTCTTCCTGCCCGTTCCCGCTGATTTTTCTCCTCAAACGGACACCCTCCCGCCAGGCCTCGGTGCCCGGCCGCACCGTGACGGATGTGGCGCTGGGCTCCCTCACCCGCACCCTGGACCGGGCGCACGGCCTGACGACGGGGGCGAGAGTGGCGGACGCCTTCGGGGCGGTGGTGGGGGCGGTGCAGGTGCGTGCGTGGGGGCCGGGCAGGCGGTGCGGGCAGCTTTCGCCGCCACTCGATCTGCTGCTGATGTGTTGGTCTGACCCCTGGCTGCCCTCTGCCCTTTCCCCTCTCCCACTTCCCCGACCCTTGCTCCACAGGCCCCTGCCGAGCGGCTTGGCGAGTCCTTGCTGGGGGGCCTGGCTGCGGGCCGCGATGTGTTGGCTGCGGGCCGTGACACCCTGGTCGCCGGGGTGCGGGTGCCGGCGCAGACCCTGCAGAAGGTGTTCCGGAAGATCGGGGCCGGCGTGCGGAGAAATCGGGCGGGGTCGGGAGAGGGTCCTGGCGGAGGCGGTGGCGAGGACGACGAGGGCTGAAGCCCAGCAAGCCCAATATGCTGCAAAGTGCCGCTCTTTGCGCCTCTGCCAGCCTACTGTAAATGCGAGTTCTGACAGCCGTCTGACAGTTGTGCAACCGCTGAACGCGCTGTATGCCGTGCAGCTGCCTGCCATATAATCACACGCCTTGGGCTCACTGTCAAGGGGTTTCGTTATATACTAGAACAGCACTCCCGCCAGCCAGCATAGGCTGCTGTCAGCAAGCCCCGCCTGCTTGTGGTTTCCCTCTTCAGATCGATGACGGTTTTGCAGGAACATGTGGGCTGTAGCTGTCACGCCGTACAACACGTACAATGTACACATTGCAACCTAGCGTGTAAGCAGGCCGCGTGCATACGGGATAGCAGGCTGGCTGGCTGTGGCTGGCGCGAGCTGGCTTGGCCTACCTGTCTCGGCTAGCTGTGATCTGTGGCGCATCATCAAGTCCTGTTCGTTGCATCACCTACTTTTCTGCCAGCAGCATTGAGTCCTAACTCACGCATACTACCAGCATGTTCTCCTAGCACATCTATTGTGTGCAGAGATGCCAGAGATTGCTGGCTGGGTGCAGGTGCTGCAGCCCGCAAATCCTTGTCGTTGCAGGTAAGTAGGTGCTGTTTACCATATCCACAGCTTGTTCCCCACCCATGGCAGGCAGATTATGAAAGCGTACGTCACAACCACAAGAAGGCAAACAACTCGGCCTGGCAGGCTCGTCACCCAATCCAGCGCAGACAGTCAACGTCAGCAACAGCGTAGGAACATGCAAGGCTAACACGCATGTAACATTGCGCGCTAGCACCACCCATTGCACCCGCCCGTGCCGCCCAAGCATGCATGTACTGCCATGAAGTGCACCAAGCAACAACACCCCCATAACCAACAACAAGATAGAACACCTGCTTTATTTGCAAACCCGCACGATTACCAGGTACGGGACAACACCTCCCTGAATGAACACACTAAATTCATACACGCTGTCTGTCCAGCCGTTGACGGAGATGGCTGGGTTACTGCACAGCAGCGCATTCTTGCATGCATGGCTTGAAACACGCTTAGCTAGCAAGCATACCCCCCTTATTTGCCCACACATAGACACTCAACCACAACCAACATCCCAGCAAGCCACACAAGGCCACACCCACGCATGCTGGCATCAGGGCAATTATTCCGGCACGAGCCATCACGCAATCGCAGCATGTGCGCATGCACGGTCCGAACTGTCTTTGATTGGCACAACACCGACCAAAGATATGTATAAACAATACCCGCAGGCAAATAACGTGTAAGGAGCAAGCGTATGTATGGGTACGGATGACACATGCACAATCCAGCTGCAGCACGTGTGGATCACGAAGCGAGGCCAGTGCGAGGCTAGTCCGAAGGCCTACACACGTGGTTGCCTTTGATTCTAAGCTCGCTGTCACTCTTGCACAGGAAACACACAGCACCGCGTGTGGTGCGGTACCCAACCCATTGACCGTGGTACGCTTAGATTCATTACGTTCACTGCCTGCCAGTAGTGTACTGTCAATGATGCTCCCAGCTGTAGAGTTGCGAAGCGAAACAACCCGACACATGCCAACCCTACTGCGTTTACAGCCCCTTCCATCCTCTCCCGCCTGTGTCTGTTACTTCAAGAAGGGGCCTCCCTGGCTCCTGTGCCGACCCAGTGGTGGGAGACGCGGCAGCAGCATGCCGGATGCCATGTGCAGCTGCCAAGAGTCAGCAGCACCATGCTGGCGCGGCTCTAGAGGCTCTGGCAGATAGAGGCGGCAGCGCCAGGAATTCCTCTGCTGCCTCGAATGGACGCCGTGGCCGCAG
Organism: Chlamydomonas sphaeroides; assembly: GCA_001662425.1. Taxonomy (NCBI): domain Eukaryota; kingdom Viridiplantae; phylum Chlorophyta; class Chlorophyceae; order Chlamydomonadales; family Chlamydomonadaceae; genus Chlamydomonas; species Chlamydomonas sphaeroides. Next base: position 53,374 of record BDDC01000210.1, on the reverse strand, counting down.
CGTTCCATTATCACGATAGCTCGTGACTCTTATCAGGCGGGATGGCAGTCGGTCCCAGCCAGCAGTGTGTAATGTCGTGCCGCTGGGGGATGACATTGTTTGGTGCGCTTGATGGCGCCGGCTGGGGCCCCACGCGGTTGCTGCTGGAGTAGCGGATGGGATACCATGGAATGTGGCCGCTGTGGGGCTGCTGCTGTGCGTCCTGCTGCCCAGAAAATACGCCATTGGATAATTGACCTTACAAGGGCGACATTGGAACGGTCGCTGCGCGCTCGCAAGCGCATTTGGGGGTGCCGTACGCATTTTGTCTAGGGAAGTGACCATAGGGGAGGGGGGTGAATGTGTACGGCTGCCGCCGCTGAGAGAAGCTACCGATAGAGGAAGCTGCCCTTTGTCTAGCTAGGGTAATAAGAGCGGTGGCAATTATGCTTCTGGGAGGTGGCGGTGGGGGAGGTGAAGGCGGCCGGGGTGGGGACGGGGGCTGCGGTGGAGAGGGCGGCGGGGGTGGGGAGGGCGACGGTGGGTGGCAGGGGTGGGCGAAGGGGGTTTTGGTGACGGCGGGGGATATGGTGTTGCTGGGACTGGAGGTAGCTAGGGGAGGTGGTGGGCGAGGAGATGGTGGGGCAGGGCGTGGCGATGGCGGCCGTGGAGTTGGCGGTGGAGATGGAGAGGGTGGCCTGGGCGATGGCGGCGATGGCGGTGAAGGTGGTACTGGTGGCAGCGGCGGGAGGGGGGGGCGGGCTTGGCGGTCTTGGTGGATTGGGTGAAGGCGGTAACGGGGGCAGAAGCGGTGCAGGGGGTTAAGGGGGCGGCGGAGGCGAACGCGTGATGACTGTGGGCCAGATGACATGGCGGGGCAGGGAGGTGCTCGAATATATGTGGTGTGTCCAACTTGGCAAGCTCCGAAGTGGTAGCATTCTCCCCAATTTGTGCCACTCACGCGAAGCACAATCTGCGCCAGCTGCTCCATCAAGCAAGGCCATGTCGAGCGGGGCAGTACCCAGCACCTGGTACGGGACAACTTGAGGATGCACGCAGCGCCTTCATTCACGAATTTAATGTTGTTGTTGTTGTCAAATCTTAAGCGCTACCTGTGGCACAGATAAGGTCACGTCCACGGGCTCCCCAGCGGCAAGCACCCGGCCCTGGCGACTGCCGCCGCCGCCACGGATGAGCAGCGTGCTGCGGTGGCTTCTGGTGGCTGGTCAGCAGCTGGCGTCGTCGGTGCGCTGTCCATGGTGCCGGGATGCCGTTCACCATCACTGCCAGGATAGTCACCTGTGCGCCGACCATTTGGTTGGCATGGGCAACACCGCACGTGAGCTGGACTGTCAAGATCGCCATGGCCATGCAGAGATAACGTGTGCGTGTGTATAGTGTTTGCATGTGTAAAGACATCACTGACCTGGCTGGCCTGCAGCCCCCATGCTGCCATGCCGCGAGCGATCGGCGACTTGAGTCCGGCCAGAAAGCTGTTGAGCGACTCTGGTGTAGGCTGGTCGGCCACAACCACGTGCACCGAGGCGAAGTGGAGCGTGTTGACCACCAGAACTAAAGGGCAGGGGTATGTGTAGTGTGTGTGGGAACAGGCAGGGCCAACAGGGCAGGTCGGCTAGGGTGCGGATGCCAGCGCAGACCCTGCAGCAGAAGGTGTTCCGGAAGATTGGGGCCGGTGTGCAGAGAAACTGGACGGGGCGCGCGCGCGGGAGAGGGCCGGGCCGGTGGTGATGGCGGCAATGACGACGGCGACGGCTGAGGCCAAGCAAGCCAGCGACGCTACAGGTACAAGCTGATGCCCGAACGCACACAAGAAGCATGCTGCACTGCTGCTTGACATCCCTTCTGGCATCCTGTACGCAGCCGCAATTGCACGCACGCACATTTCAGCTTCACGCTAACCGTTTAGAGCGCATTCTGCAGCTGGCTAGGGACACACCCCAAGGGCAGCCTACGACTCTCCAAACTAAACAACACTATGTGCATAAATGCGTGCATACGGTACAGAGCTACAGACATGCGCGCGCCGGGCAGTCATCAGGGCATTGACACACGTCTATCAGCACAGAACGACTGCATGTCAAGTGGACATGATGCCGTACAGCTCGTCCCACACATGCCCTGCCATGCGTCCACCCGCCTGCCATGCCTAAATGCCCAACTTCCGAAGAAGCTGCACGTTCCACACAGGGGGAGTCCGACAGCAGGCAGGTCTAATTACAATGCACACGCACGCAGGTATCACAGCAACTACAGCGACTCCTCAACCAAGCAATTCAAGGCCTGGCAGCAGCATGCCGGCGGGCGGCCATGTGCGGCGCTGCTGCCACCGGTCAGCAGCGTGTCGCTCGTATTTATGAGGGAGCAGCAGCACCTGTAGCTCCTCCGCAGCCATGCATGCCACTAGCCCAATAAAACACATTACGCCACATTTGCTTGCTTTATGTGACGGATACCAATGATGATCAAGCGTGCATGTACAAAGGCTAGCGCATCCGCTGCTTGTCCTGGCGATCAATCTTGCTAGGCCTGCACGCACGCTCATAATTTCGTACACCTGGACATGCGCTCTTCCTTGGACACCACATAAGACCAGCAAGCAGTGCTTCATTATCACCGTGCTACTCCATTGACCGTGCTAGAGAAGATAAAAACAGGCCACACTTCAAGGGATTTGGCTATGGCGGCCCCACACATGTGTGCAGCTACGTGGCGCTGCCTACAACCCCAACCCTCCTCGAGCAACTTGCCCAAGCTGCTAACACACACCCTACCACAGAAGGAGAGCTCCTGCCCCAACCCTACCTGCCCGATATGCCCATGCAGATGACCTCGCATCACATGGGGCCATCCTGCTGGCCCCCGTGCCGACCCACCAGTGGGAGACCTGGCAGCAGCATCCCAGCAGCCGAGTGCTGCGGCCAATCATCAGCAGCAGCATCCTGCTGGCGCTGCTGCAGCCCCTGATGATGGGGCGGCGGCGCCAGAAACTCCTCTGCCGCCTCTGATTGGCGCCGCGGCCGCAGCCCTCCCTCGTCGCGATAGCTTGTGACTCTGACGAGGCGGGACGGCGTGTGGTCGCCATGGGTGGTGTCATGCTGATGACAGGAGACGTTGCTGGGTGCAGACGACGACGACACTGGGTGCTGCATAATCCGGCTGCCTGTGCGCCGGGTGGCATGCCATGGCATGAGGGTGCTGTGGGGCTGCACGTTCTGCCGGCCAGAGGGCTCAGCATCCAGCAAGCCGCTGCCGCTGCCGCTGCCACCACTGCCGTGCGCGTGCGCGTGGGGTGTGGGCCATGCCTCTGAAGCAAAGTCGCCAGACGACATCGCAGAGCACGGCATGTCAGTCGCCATGCCGCCACCAGCGCCTCCCGTGCTGCTCTCACTCTGGCGGCGGCTGTTGGACGTGGGGCGGACAGCTGCTCCTTGCACGTGGTCTTCACCGCTTACACCGCTCCTGCTGTGGGATTGTATGCTTGTGCTGGCATCCAAGAACGCTGAGTTCCCATTGTGGGTGTGACAATGAGGTTGTAGCCGCCGCGGCTCCAGAAGAGCCTGCTGGCCCGCAGCCCCTGGTTCTTCGGCAACTGCGCCCAGGTGCGGAGTGCTGGAAGCTCCGTGCCGGCTGCCATGAGGCCACTCGCCCTCACCACCACCACTCGTCCTGAAGATGGGCTTGACACCGCTTAGACTAGAAGTTGTCATCATTCGCAAGTTTCCGCATGTTGGGCTCGCTAGTGGTGATTGGCCGCGGTCCATTGCTATCGATGACCTGGGTGAGAGGTTCCGGGACGACCTTGGTGTGCCGCCGCTGGCTGACAGCTGACTAGCAGCAGCGGCAGCAACCGTGGGAGGCAGCACCTCACAGGGAGGTTGCAGAGTCGCCTTTCCTGCAAGCTGGCAGTAGTCGGGCTCCGTGTGCACGTCTGGCGGGTCGTCGTCATGACTGCTGATAATTGCACCTCCGTGTCTAGAGACTGATGATGAGCATGCCGCGATACTGCCGCTGCCAATGAACTCCACTACATTGCTGCTGCATTCTGAGTGATGTCGATTGGGCTGTCCGTTGGGCGCTGTGTGCGATGCCGGGTGCACATCTGGGTCGGCTGGTGGCTGCCAAGGCCGCGGCTGCTGGTGCCACACGAAGCAGCAGATGAGGCAGCAGCCGGCGCAGCAGTGCGCCCAAGCATCAAACAGCACCTGAAGGATATCTGCGATGAAGCTGTCAGAGAGGGGCACCTGAGGGATGTGGGGAACAACAGGGTGGTGGTCAACTGCCTTCGGCACTGCTAAATTGGCTATACTGAAAGGCATGTTGTGCTCAAAGAACGAAAAACACACGCCAGCAAACTAAAATTTGTTGCTGGTACAAGGAACTTGCCCCGCCATGTGATGAGGCCAACACACAAAAAGTGATTCTCGAGACAAATTAATTAAACAAGCTGGTAAAGGGGTACAGGTGCAACCCATGCCATCATGTATCACGCATTCACCTGGTCGAAACGCCTCCTCTTGAACACAATGTGATAACCAGCCTGGTAGATTGTGTTTAAGGTGAAGAAGCAGGACAGCGCTAGGCTGAACCAGGCGATGGGTGTGAAGCCCGCTAGGTTGTTGTTGATGGACTGTACGACGATCTGGGGAACGTTCTCCAGCAGGATCTCGATAAGAATCAGGCGGTTAATCACGCCATCGTGACTGTACAGGGTCGCATCCCCGGAAGCCACGTCGCTAGTAGGTCTGGTGCCAGACGCGTGCGGGGTGCTAGCAGCGGCAGCAACGCCCTTGACAGCAGGCTGACTTGCTGCTGTTGCTGCCTCAGCGTCGCTGTCTCCACCACCACCGCCCCTTTTAGCATGCGCCCACTGCTGCTGCTGGCTGGCCAGGGCGAGCGGTGCCACCCACGCACTCTGCCATAGGCTGCGGACCGCATCGATCATGTAAAGCTTGGAGAGAACGAGGAGGCAGCCCAGGACAACAGACACCAGGGCGATGAGGGCGCCAGTAGCAAAGGCGCAGCCCATAACGAGCCATGTGAAAAGCCGCGAGAGGACGAAAAGCAGCCACACCACGCATGTGTAGGCTAGCTTCAGCAGCGTGTCGGCCTCCTCCACATGCAGCCGCTGGATCCATTGGCCAACAACGATGCCGGCTCGGCGTGGCGGGTCCATGAGGGCATCGCAGGCTCGTGGCATCCGTGTCTTGGTTTGCAGCATGGTTGCTAGGACGTCCAGGGCCAGGAAGGGGATGACCTGCAGCAGCATCGCAGTTGGTTGGCAAAGGGAGCATAGCAGCACGGGCAAGGCTGACTTGTGTAGGATGTCAGGCATGTTGTTTACGCTAGTGAATGCGAGCTACTGACCTGCGACACAATGAAGGCGGCGACGGCCCAGCGCAGCCAGGCCTGGTAGAAGGGCGCTGACACGAGGTAGATGGCATCTGACACGCAATCGAGACTTGAGATCAGCACCACGCTCCAGGTCTTGGCATCCGAACCCGTGATGATCAGCACGAGAACAGCCAAACCAAAGACGCCTGTCAGTAGGCCTCCCAGGAAAGCTGGCCAGGCACTTGACTTGGTGTCGATAATGCTTCTGGGAGGTGGCGGTGGAGGAGGTGAAGGCGGCTGGGGCGGCGACGGTGGCTGCGGTGGAGAAGGGGGTAGCGGCGGTGGGGGCGACGGTGGGGAGGGCGGTGGTGCTGGTGATGGGGGTCTTGGAGATGGCGGCGGTGGGGGCGACGGCACCGGCGGTGTTGGGGTGGGTGAAGGAGGTTTTGGTGACGGTGGCGGGTATGGCGATGCTGGGACTGGAGGGATGGGAGATGGAGGCTGAGGAGATGGTGGGGCTGGGGGTGGCGCTGGCGGTCGTGGAGATGGCTGTGGAGATGGAGGTAATGGCCTGGGCGAGGGTGGCGATGGTGGCAAAGGGGGTGCCGGCGGCAGCGATGGT